>JAQGBI010000627.1:0-14132 GCA_034698325.1 Sminthurinus elegans | reverse complement strand
GTGTTCTATATAATATTATTATGATTATTCTGAATAGACTTTGATAGAAATCAAATAAATACATATTTCACTAGAAATTAGAAACATATTGCCTATAAGAACAAGAGCAAGAATAATAATAATGTAAAAAAATATAACTCATGTTCTTATGAGTGGTGTATTTTTTTATATATATATATATTTGTTTTCGGGCACCACATACGTATACTTTGATACTTTTGTTAGTATTTATAAACACATGGAAATATATTATATGTAGGGTAAAAAAAATACAGAATATATGTATAATATATATACATGTAGGTACTTTGCAAAGTCATAAACATAGTAATATTTTTAAGCTGGACAGATAAAATTGAGTATATATAGTAGATAAAAATAAAAGTAATAGATTGAAGGGGAGACAGAACAAAACTCTAAAACTTGGGACATTTCTTATTTACTATGATATTATACATATTTGTAGTAGTATGATTTTAAAGAAAATGAATGACCTTCATTTCCTTTCTTCAAATTTTAATGTCCAGTAAGTGTGAATGAAAGGATTATTATTATTGTACTGGCATATATTTCATTTAGATTATTATATTTGTAATCTTTCAATGAATGTTTTTTGTTTGTTTTGTTTTTTTTATCGTGTACAAAACTCGAAAGTCTAAAATGGAACCTGTTGATATTATATCTATAGTATATCATAAAATGTGTATAAAATGTGTATAATAATAAATAATCTATGTATGTATATACATAAATGTATTATAATATATGATATTTTTTTTTATGTATTTGTATTTCTTGTGTAGGCAAATAAGGAGGAAGTTTCTAAAGTAAAAGAACACCAGCAACAGATATGGATATCAAATGCAAATAATGGAGTAAAATCTGATGTAATAGAACATCCCCATCTTCATCTTCATCATTCACAACAAACCCAACAACAACAACAACAGCAAGCACAACAATGTATTGAGCAGTCCAATGTAGCCAAAAGTCAAAGTTCTGGAACTCCACAGTTAGATTTGAGAGAATGGAAAGGACAACGTGTCTTGGCTAAACGAGGAACACTTTATATGCCAGGAACCATTACTTCAATTATTGGTCCGTCAACTCTGTCTGTTTTGTTTGATCAAGATCAATTGTCCTTAACATATAATGATGTTACTGCATATTGTGACATTGTTTCGGATGCATCACCAGCTCCTTCACAGGTAAAATAAAATCAAAACTTTGTGCACATTTTTAAAACAAAATTATAATTATGTTAATTATTAACAATTTTTGTTTACAAATAAATAAATAAATAATAAAACTGTTTTTTTTTTTTTTTTTTTAAAAAAACGATATTTTTTTACCTGTATAGATCACTGTTGGAACCAAAGTTTGTGCTAGAACAAGTACTGATAGTTTACTATTTGTAGAAGCTATTGTAATTCGTGTAAGTGGTTGGCCACCACAGTACGTTGTCTCTGTTCCAAGTGAAGGAGGAAAAGAGTATACTGTTGCTAGACCAAATTTACGATTGCTTCTACAACCTTGGTGGGAAGAGTTAAAAGCAATCGAATCAATTTATTCTATCCCTCCAAATACTTCAAATACACCAAATCTACCTGAATCAACACCACCGGGGAATAATAACATTGCTAGTAGTAGTAGTAGTAGTAATAATAATAATAATATTAATAATACCAGTGGAAGTGGTTACCGACAACAGGTAAATGGTCCATCCCCTATTGCTTCTGCACACTCAGCAAGTGGATCAAATCATAGTAGTGAGGAGAGGAAGAGGGTTGAATATGATTTTTGTGAGAGTGATGATGATCTAAGAAGGGAAGATATCAATTTTAATGAAGCTGCAATGACTATTGGTGGAAGATCTGCTTCTTTAACACCTGGTAAGATATATATACTTTTCATTTATTTTCAATATATATATGGGTACATCTTACATAATATAATATTTTGGGAGAATTACAAATAATAATAATTATTTTACTTTATATTGTTTATTATTACCATGTAAAAGGTACACAACTAGGTAGTAGTAAATGCTCTAGTGTTCAGAGTCATATGAGTTCTGGGAGCTTAATAGGAGAAAGAGGAACACCAAGATCTCAAGCTGGAACACCTCACAAATATAAAGTAATTTTATATTGTATTTTGATTTTTGTTGTTTACCATATTATACAAATATGTTTGTGTTTGATTACTTTTATCAAATAACTAATAATTGAATATATTTCTTTCTTTTGTTTATAGAAAGGAGATGTTGTGTCAACACCTACAGGGATACGGAAAAAATTTAATGGAAAACAATGGAGAAGACTATGTTCACGTGAAGGCTGTACCAAAGAATCTCAACGAAGAGGTTTTTGTTCAAGACATTTAGGCATGAAAGGAACAAAAGGTCATCAATCATCACATCCACAAAGTTCATCAGAAATGAGGTATTGTTATTGTACTAAATTTTGATACATATATTTAATGTAAATAATATATATGTGAAAGATAATATAAATATTACACTCAAAACAAGAAAGGAATTATTATACATTATGCTTCAGTAGTAAGTATAATATAATATTGAAATACATAATAATAATAATATTAAAAAAACGTGTAGTATTTTTTTCATTTTGAAAAAAAAAAAATTGTAAATTTTTGTATTGTATTTTATTGTAAATTATTAGTAATAGGTCAAAGTCAAAGGAAAGCTGTGAAGGTGATGAAGCTTCATCTCATTCTGGTACTTCACCTAGTAGTGTAAGTAGTAGAGACGTTAGAGTGGCAGGTCGTTTTGATGCAGAAGAGACAGAAGCTGCAACAATGTTAGTTTCACTATCTCGTTCAACTTCTCCATCATTTTCACCTCCATCGTCTCGGAGCGAAAAAAGCGGATGTGGTTCACCCAGAGTACTTCAGTCACCATTAACCATTGGAATCAACTCAAAATATAGTAACAGAAATAAGGGAATGTGTAAGTTGCATTATTTTTTTTTTTTAAAAAAAAAACATTCATTTTCTTGTTTACTTTTTAATTTCCTACTTTTACACTGCGTTGATCATAATATCATATATCATATAATACGCTATATATTATTAAATATATTTAATTATGTTTTTTTGTTTTAAATTTATTATAGGTAACGATTACTTATTTATGCCTATAACTGGAATGAAAGACAGTTAGTAAAAATTAATTTAAAAAAAAACTTATTGTTAATTATATTTTACTCAAATTACAAATTTATTTGACGATATGTGTACTATATAGAAAAAAAATCTGTGTATATAATATGCATATATCTAAATGAATTTTAAATATATAATATATATTTTTTTTTGCATTTTATTATTTTAGCAACATCTCCAGTTCCAAAATCTACATCATCTCCGACATGGCTTTATCCAAAAAACGGTGAAACGGGAGTTCTTATACAAAATATTGTGACATCGGGAGGTAGTGCTAATAATAATAATAATAATAATAATAATAGTAGTAATAATACAAATGATAATCGATCTCGAGCCAATCATCATTTACAACAGTCTGTAATAAGACCAGAAATTCGTCGCCCTATAACTACTCTTGGAAATACAAGTGTCATACAAATGTCTCCAATCGTATCTTCAAATAATAATACTGGAAATGGTAGTAGTAGTACAACAACTAGCTTAGTTGTCACTAATCCATCAGGACATGTAAATATTAATAATTTGGATGGTACATCAACAAAAACAATTGGGACAACAAATAATGGAACACAACAACATCATATAGGTATTGTCATTGCAAATACTGCTAGAATAACACATCATCATCAAAATATTGGACTAGATGGTAATACAGGAGGAATAAATAATAATAATAATAATGGTGGAGTTATTCGAGAAGCGATAAAAATTGAAGGACAACATCAACAATCACAATCTCTAGTAGTATCACCATCAGATAAGAAAATTATAACGACAACAACGGGAACTCCAATAAATTTAATGAAAGGAACAATGACTTTAACTCCAGTTGTAGTTCAAGGAGGTAAATCTCAAGTACAGATACCATCAAGATATCAAGTTATACCATTTACAACTGCATTACAATCTGGTGGTGTGAATTCCTCTTCAACACACCATGTTGTTTTAGCACATCCAATTACTTCAAGTTCAGTTGTTAATCAACAACAACAAAGACAAATAGTTGGAACAACTTTTAGTAGTGTTGGTGGTGGTGGTACAGTTAGTAGTTTGCCAATGACAGTTCAAAGTACAATGGTAATGACTGGAACAACACCCATAGCATTTACAAGAAAAACAATTGTTCCAATTTCAACTGCAAATTTAATGACAAGTTTAGCAAATGAAAATATTTCAAGAATTAATGTAAATTCTAATACAGTCTCAACATCATCATCAGCAGCAGCAACAACAACAACAACAATAGCAACTGGAGCAACAACAAATTCCAACAATATTATCCATAGTAATAATGCTAATATTAATATAAATAGTCAACAGCAACACATTGGAAAATTTGTTTTAACTTCTATTGAAAATAAAAATAATACTAATAATAACAGTACGAGTAATAATAATAATAATAACCATCATCATACTGTACTTTCAAATGGTGGGAGTGTATCTATGAATGGATCAATTTCAGTTTTAAATTCCAATGGTCCATCTTCTCCACCACAGCTTATTATTCCTGAAAATGCTGGCATTTCTTCTTCATTATCAGCAAATATTATTCATTTAGTTGAAGCTTCACCACCACCATCATCATCTTCTTCTAATTCATCATCAACAACTCAAAATATTATTGTACAACAAGCAAATAGTAACAATATACATGGTACTATTAACAATAATAATCATCATCAACAATCACATTCTTCAATTGTAACAACATCTAATATTTCAACAACTACAAATAATGCTACAATATCAGTGAATAATAATGCTATAACGACTACTACTCAAAACGGACAACTTCCTTTACCTACACAACTATTACCAGTGGTTTCTTCAATCCAATCTTTAGAAAATGGAAGCACACATACAACAGAAAATGAAACTTCGACAAAAGTATATCCTTGGCATGCTTTATTGCCCTTTCTAACGCCGACACCCTCGCCGCCCCTAATTAAAGGTAAAATATGATTTGTATTCTCTCTTTTTTTTTCTCTCTTTTTTTTTGAGAAAGACAATATATTATATGGATGATATTTTTGTTACATATTTAAACAATTTTTTTATTTTGTATTTTGTAATCAAAAACTTTTGATGATATTATTATTTATTTATTTAAATTCATATACAGATTCATCTAACAACAACAATGGACAAATCAATAATCATACCAGTAAAAGTGTAACTTTACCACCACATATTGATGCTGATGGTTTACCAGATATTTCGGAAGAGGATGATGATGTTTTTGAAGGAGTGTCGGAATCAGTTTCAAATTTTAATGGGGCTAAAAGAAGAGCACAATCTCTTCCTGCTTCGAAAGACGAGAAATTGGATGGGCCAGAAAGTAATCGTGTGAGAAGGTTAGAATTTTTTTTTTAATTTAAAAGCATTATGATGTTTTTGATTCTTTTGTTTACTATATAATTTCAATACTAATTATTATTATTATTTCTACTTTTATCATACTATTATAATTTTATAGAAATTTCATTAATGAAAATAAAAAATTCTCACAATCCACTATGTATATATTCTTTTGTTTATTTCTAGACCAATGAATGCATTTATGATATTTAGTAAAAGACATCGAGCTTTAGTTCATCAACGGCATCCAAATCAAGATAATAGAACTGTATCTAAAATTTTGGGTGGTAAGAAACCAATAGAAATTTACAATAATAATTATTTTTATTTTTATCAAGCCTATATGTAAAGCCGATTAATAGATAATATATTATGTGATATTAATTATTATAGTTCAATATAATATGTTTCTTGATTATTATATTATATTGTCTTGATCATGATATTATGGATATATTTGATTAATTATTTTAGAATGGTGGTATGGAATGAATGCTGAGGAGAAACAAAAATACCATGAATTAGCATCCGAAGTTAAAGAAGCACATTTCAAGGCTAATCCAGGTTGGAAATGGTGTAGTAGAGATAGGCGAAAATCCAGTTCAGGTGGAAATGTAGGACTTATGCCAGGTGAAAGTGGAGGTAAACGAAGACGTTCAAGTTCAAATGATGGAGCTTTAGGAGAACCAAATAGTACTGAATCTGGTATTGACGGTGTAGAGCGTCAAAAGAATAGTGGTGACTTTTCTGAAGATGAAGATCGAATGGTAATTTGTGACGACATTGATCTTCAATGTAAAGAAAAAGTATCTGATTGTGAATCTGATACTGAAGTAGAAAGTAAACCATCATCATTTCATCGACCATCAAGTCCAACACCTTCAACACCTAAATTAATTGAGTTGAGTACATCATCTTCTGGAATTACAACATCAACCACTAGTACTACAAGCTCAACAACAACTATAACAAATTCTACACCCATTTCAATTGTTACACCTACAACAAAATTAATTAATAAACCAAAAGCAATACGACTCCCATCGGATAATGTAAGAAAAACACAAACATACAAAATACATTGATGAAAAAACAACAAAAAAAAATGAAATGAATGTCTCATACTAATATTATAATATTATGCTATTGTAAATATATAATAATATATTTACCTATTTTTTGATTTTTAAATATATAAGGGTATTGGTGGTCAAGTCAATTCTGTGATGAGGTTAGATGGACCTGCTGGACTTCGGGTAAGAAAAAAAAAACAAATATTATTTCTCTCTTGCATTCTTTATGTACCTTTCTCCAGTGTAGTTGATGTAGTCTGTATATTATATTATCTTCATGCATTTATTTCGTCCTAAACATAAATTTATAAAGTAAAAAACAAAATGAAATTTTTATTAACTTTTCAGATGAGGTTAGAAGGATGGGTATCTCCGTCTGTTCCAAAATTAGTTTTCAAACCAACTGGAACTTGTTGGGCACAACCGGATCAATTGAAAAAAGTATGTACTTATGTATGTACATATATACATATATATATATATGTCTTTGTGAATTAAACAGTTACTTTTGTAGTCTACATAGTACAAAGTACAAAGTACATATATATAATTAGTAATAATGAAAGATGCAATATAAATTATTATGATTTTTTACATATTATAGGTAAATGAAGGAGCTGATACTTCTACTGAAGGGACGAGTAAAGATGGTTCAAATATTTTAAAATCACAACAATTTTTAGCAGCGTTTGCCCAAGTTACAGCAGCAGGTGCTATTCCAACACAAACTCTACTTGTACGTCCGTCTTTTGCTATACCATTACAGAATTCTAACAAGCTTACGTACTTAACAGTCCTAAAATCTGTTGATTCACCCCAAGTTACTCCAACTAATGGTATGAATTATTCTTTTTTTTCTATTTTTTTTTTGAGATTCAAATTGTATTCATCTTCATTTGACTTGCTATAATAATATACTGTCATTAATTCTTTAAATAACGAATAATAATGTATAATATATATTTTTTTTATGCAGTAACGACAACAGTCGAGGGAGAAGAATCAAAACTCAAAGTAAAGGCAACCGTTGTTAGTGTCCCAAATGAATTAAAAACTGAAGTTGAAGTTAAAAATGAGGAGGTAAGAAAAAAAAATATCAAGTTTATTTTATCTATTTCATTTCAATCATTTAATAGCAGTTGAAATCTCTAATGATTCATTTCATATCAATTTATCAATATAATAGAAATTGAAGTTTACATGTATGTAATACATAAAATGTACATTAGAATTTATTTTTGTCTTTTTTTTGTATTATTATTATATTTATATATAGTTAACTCAAGAAAGTAGTTCTAGTGAAGACAAACAAGAAGTTGTAGAAGATGCAGCCACTTCAGGGGAAACATCAAAAGAATCAAGACCATTCGTATTAGCTCCAACACCCGCTCAGCTAGGAAAAGCACCACTTCAAAGAAGACAGTCCCAAGGAAACTGTATTCCAGTATCTTTCCAGACAGTAGTTGGTTCTTCTTCTTTTACATCTTCTTGTCCGAAAAATGAAAATCCTGATACAGAAGAAAATAATCAAGAAAAAGATGAAGACAAAATAGAAATTAATAATGTAACACTAGAAGACGAACAAGTACAAGAAGATGAAGAAGAGATAAATAAAATGGAAGTGGAACCTAAAGAAGAAAATGTATCACCTACTACTACTCCTCCTACTCCTAGTGTTATTAATACTACTAATAATAATAATAATAATAAAGAACAGACTGATGAAATGGAGAATCCTACCACGGCTACTGCTACTACTAGTACTACTTTAACTGTTCCTTGTAATAATACCAGTGAAATATCATCAGAATCTAATGGACAAAGTACATCTGTAGAACATACTTTATTAGAAGAGAAAGAATGTCAAACTCCTGGTCATCCGAAAACGGAAAAATTTTTTAAGAAAAATATTGATGATGGTATGGATTTAGTTTTAGAACAAGTAAATTTTGTTGAAAAATTTTCCAGTTTACCACAATTTAAGCCAAATGAATGTAACTCTCCGAGTACCATGTCTTTACCATCCAGTCCACGAAATTTACTTCAAAGTTTTAAAAAGAAACGTATGCCGTCTTCGGCAGAAGAAGAACAGGAAAATGATCAACAACAATCAGCTAATTCAACTCCATCTCGTACTGTAAAACTTACAGGGAATACATTCTTTGGACCAGATTTTAATTTAGAAGCCTTTAAAACTGATAATCCAAATTCTTCAGCAAATTCAACTCCAAGTATTGTAAAACAGTCTACTGATGAAGTATACAGTGTACCTCCATCACCATCATCATTTGCTGCATCAACTTCAGTAGATCGCCTTCAACAAGCAGGAATGTCTTCTACCTCGAGTATGAGTACATTAGCTAGCCTTGGTTTAAGATCACCTAGAACGCCTAAAACTCCAAGTACGACTAAAAATATAGAAAATATCATGTTTATAATATATGTGTTACGTGTAAATGATTTCATTTTAAATGCCAAATTTTCAAATAACGTATTTAATTATGTATAACATATGAAATACTGAACTTGATATGTATAATTTTACTAAAAATATTATCAAAACATGCCTTTAATTTTTTTTTTAAATGTACCTTAAATTCCATAGGTCGTAGTATGTTGGAAACGGGAGTAGAAAAAGGACATAGAAAAGTTCTAGAACAGAGGCGACAATTGGTGTTACAACTATTTGATCAAGAAGGCATGTTTCCAACAACACAAGCAACGTCAAAATTTCAAGTAAATAATTGTTTTTTTTTTGTTTTATAAAATATAAACTAAAAACTAAACTATAGTGTACGTATAAAATAAAAAATAACACATATTTGTTTGTGTTTATGTATATAATAGGCATGTATGCATAATATATTATATATTGTATATATTGTAAAATTACATTTGTTGACTATATGCACATATACTACATCAAAAAATAGTTTGTCATATACTATTTTATAATATGAAAAATGAAAAACTAATATCTATACATGTTGATGATTTTTATATTCAGATTGAGCACTCAGATGTCTTTCCTAATAAATCCTGCTTGCAACTGAAAATAAGAGAAGTTAGACAAAAATTAATGGCAACACCATCAAGTGGTAATCAAATATCTACACCTAGCCCTTTGACACCGGCAGCTGAATTTACACTCCCATTGACTCCAGCTACTCCCAGTTCTGAGATTTAATGAAAAGTTTAGTAAATACTGCATACTTCTATATTATGCAATATGCCTACTACTGATCGTCCTAGATATACTCCTAAGAACGGAAAAGAAAATCGAAAGTACTACCAACAGTGAAGTGTATTTTTTAAATCTATACGGTGTATGTTATGTTCTATATATAATCCTTCCCAGTGAACCACCAACAATACTAAAAAAACCCGGAATAATTTGGAAATTCAGTGTTTCAGAGAGTATTTTAGACCATCAGATTATATACATATTAATATTTCTGCGTGTTTTTCTGATCAGGAGAAGTAAGTATTTTAAACACTCATACATATAATATGTATATTAATATATGTTCTTGTTGTTATTATTATAGTAATACTTCTTGCTGTTACTAAATTCATCATAGCAGTAATAATAATAATAATAATATTTAATTTACTTTGTATTACTTTTTATTACTGTATAATATATTATGATAAACAGGTTGGCTAGCACATGAGCTAAAGTAGAGATAGTATATATTATTATAATATATATTATGGTTACAAATCCTGGAATTTAGAGCTAGCAACTTTGGAATGTAAGGACAGACGAAGTGTAGATTAAACGTTTCAATGTTAATTTTCTGCCTTCATAAGTACTTACGGATATAGGTTATTATTAAATTTATCGTGATATATGTTTTTAAAACAAGAAACAAACCAAACTGAACACTATATATATAATACAAAATATATAGTGCATATAAATACAAGCGACTGCTCTGTTTTATATAAAATATTTTATTGTTTTAGTTTTCTGGTATAGTAGTAATATATATATATATATATATTATATTACGTATTATTATATATATATATATTCATTTGCCTTAACAAAAGTACGAGGAGAAGATTTTGTTTTTACGTAATATTTAAAACATGATTACGTATAGTGGTTGTGTAGTATCAGAGAATTATTCAGTTTTTTAGTAGAAAACAAGAAACTGTACAATTATATATGATGTCTACAATAATAATTATTATTATAATAATTATTGTAATGTTTATAATAATATTGATTGAATTATGAAATTGTTGCACATTTTATAAATTTAGAAATCTAAAATTCAATACATTATATATATATATATATATATGTTATTTATAAATTATGCATATTTACATGATACATTTTATATCTATATACATTATATATATTATATATATGCATTGTACCGTATAAAGATCAATATAATATTATTATTCAATTAGGAAACTATACATATATATCCATTTTGATTTTGCCAGATTTCAATTTACTTTTGGCGAATTGTAAATTAAAAAGTTTCATTCATTTTTAAGGGTATATATAAATTTATAGTTAGTCTATCATAACCAAAAAGGTACTGACGACATTTCAACAGCTTAGTATTACTAGTATAATAATATGTATTTTATGTTTAGGCAGAGTAAAAAAAATTTCTGGTATGATTTTGAAATACTAAAAAATATCAAGTTTTATTTATGCTTCATACCTTTACAATTTGAATTATAATAACTTTACATATTATTATATATGTAGTTCTTTCTTACAAATTATGTCCTAAAACCTTCAAAATAGGAAGTTAGAAATATTTTAGAACTTTTTAAAAACGTATAAACAATTAAAGAAGAATGTATAGGGATTAGGGATACACTTTCACAGAAAATCAATATTCTGATGACTGTATTTTGTTTGTTGTGGCAAAAAATCAAATCAAAAAAGGGATGTTTCAGTATATATACACATTTTATATCTTCAACAAAATATATAAATTATAGAAACATATACTATGAAAAACCTTTATGAACAATTCAATATCATAAGAAATTGATGATACTATAAATACTATAATATAGTATATATATTATATTATATGAATAACTTGATTTGGAAAAAAGAGAGGGGACAAAATGTTGTGGTGGATAAAATTATTATTAAAATGCATTAACAAAACAAAATCGTAAATCTTATTAAAAGCTTACGGTTCATACATTTGATAAGTACAAACGAAATAACTATTATTGCTAATAATAATATACTATTATGAATATTGCGAATAATTATGAATAAGTATGTTATCACAATGTACATAAATCCATGGTACGTAAATATAAAGATTATATATATATATTAAATAGATTATAAAACTTTAGCTATAAAATTAAGATTTAGGAAATATATTATATGATACAAAACATAAATTAAAAAGAAATATCTGCGTATATAACTCTTTATTTTAAGAAAATAAGTATAATATACATAATACATTATTGTAAACATTAAAAATCTAACTATAAAATAAAAAAATACATCGTAGAATTTATTATCTCGTATATAGTTTTAAATAAAACAAGCAACCAGTAAATGTAGTTTCTTTCATTAACATGCGAATATTATAAAAAATATATATATTATACAATTGTTAAATGGAATAAGCGTCTAATATTATCAACATATTATACATTTTAATAGTATTATATATACATTATAGTCCATACTAATCGAGTAATTATGCGTACGTTTATATTGTATTAAATATGAAATAAATATAATATATGCATGTAAATGTATATGTACAAATGTGCGTATATAACATAAAACATAATATGCATATATATATATACATATAACATATATGTATACACTATGATGGTAATAACTCGGCAACAGCCGAAGGAAAAAAGCCTAAAATTTTTGCTTGTTTGGAATCCAATGTCCTAAAAATGTATTATATATATATATATGCATGTATATATATATGTATTGTTCTACGCACTGTATACATTATACATAATATGATGGTTTTATGACGTTTCGTTGTTTTTACTATGTTGTAATTGAATTATTGAGAGCAGCAGTTGTTACTTAGACATGTATAATATAATATTATGCATATATTACTTTTAATTTCCTTTATCTATTATTTCTTTGGATTCTTGTGTGGTTGTTTGTTTGTTTTTTTTTTCGGTTTAGAATTTGCGTTGATAGTATTTCATGAACTTCTTCGAAAAATATTGTATTGTAAATTGTAAAAATAAAATGATTTTGCAATATTCTTGTATAACTTATACTTTATAGGCTTACGAACCAATTAATAATATTTTTCTGGAAACGTAAACGGAGGTTTTTAATGTTAAACTGCAATCACAGAGTTCTCTAAACTGTTGTACATGTATATAATGATATGAATCATTTTATGAACTATACTATCAAATACTATTATACACGGTTGCAAAGAAAGTTTTGGAGATGCAGTAGATAGGATTTCAAATAAACAAAAATGTGTAATACACAAACTTTTATTAAAAATAAAAAAAATAAAAAAGTTCAATGTCTACCTAATTTACAAATATTTCCCATATATATAATAAGTGAAATACATAATAATTTGTTAAAAAACTAGCAACCTATAAATATGCATACATCGAACTAGTAGATATAAAGACGCGATAGAAAATCTAGCCGTTTTTTTTTGTTATTTTTTAAGCTGTGTCATCAAAAGTTTCATATTGCCAAAAAAGCCAATAAATATTAAATATTGCATGTAAGAAAATGTCTTCATTAGTGCACCGGATGTACATAAATCATGTGAGCTTATAGGCATAAGCCAGTACGTTTCTATATTGTACTGTTCATAATTCATAAACATTCACTCATATATTTGAATACATTCTTACAGATACTTGACAAAAGACATCATATAAATACCTGCTTTAGTCACATTAAGCCTAACCGATAATGAACATTAAAGATAATATATATGTATGTATACGTATAGCAAGGAAATGAATTAATAGCATGTGTTTTTTTGAGCGATGGAAATAACTGATGGGAATTTCTCATTAGTTTAAATAATTGGAAACATGTGATATTTACATGATTTTCCTTTTCCTATCTATTCATCATCCGTTCTTCGTCAACATATAAAATGCAAACAGGGACTAATATTCCTACTAGTAATTTAACCCGTAAACACTTTATAGATAGAGAACGGAAGCTACTCAACTCAATATTACATAACATTTTCAAAAGGATAGTGAATCCTATATCTATAGATATATCTAAGTTATTATACTTATTGTTTTGAAGATTTTTTTTTTACCTACTTTCAAATACTACGCACAAACAACTAGTTTACAAGTTAGTATATTTTTATGTAAATAGACGAATTCATTGTATATATGTTCACATTGTACATAATATACCTTCATCCACAAGTAGCAAATTTGTGTGGAAATTGTTGCATTGTGAATGATGTAGAATGCGTATAGCCAGATTTAGCAAATAACTACATAATTACAAAGTGC
>JAQGBI010000626.1:0-14155 GCA_034698325.1 Sminthurinus elegans | reverse complement strand
TGTCGATCCGAGAACCGGACAACCGATACAACCAGGTCAAACTTATGTCGATCCGAGAACCGGACAAACGATACAACCAGTCTCAATGCCACCTCAAACAGTAACTACAGCAGTAGGTCCAAATATGCCCACAACAACTACTCAAGGAGCTCAGGAGCCGCGACATATTGGCCCTCCTCCTTTGATTCCAGTCGGACCTCAAGTCCTACCACAAATTCAACCTCCAAATATTGTGCAACCTGGTCATGTGAGTAGTACTCATCTTGGTCCTCATATTTACCAACAGCAGCCCCAAATTCCAACACAAACTACCCAGCCAACACGGCAAGGACCTCGTGGCCAAATTGTTCGGCCTCCAGTTCCTGGAATACGAAGAAATAACCCAAGTGGAGGTATGCCCCAAAATGAAACCGGTAGTTCCACATCTGTGCCCACCAACAACGAAGACCCGAGAAGGTAAGAACAAATTTTATATGCAGAACAAAATACATGTACGTAAAATATAGGCTACTAATTAATAACTAATTATCTTTAAAAATGTTTTCTAACGTTGTGTACAAAAACTCTTTACAGGTTTTCAAGTCCAGCGACCACCGCGGTTCCTAGTATTAATCCCAAAACATTCAAAAAGCTGGAGGCAAAAGTGACTCATCTAGAAGGAATTATGGAACAATTGTCCAAGCTGCGATCTAATGAGTCACTTCTTGATAATGCGCGCAACGGCATGAATGTCAATGACATGTGGCAAATTATTCAACTAAATAATCGAGTTGCCGCCACTGAAGCCGCTATTCAAAAGGTCAAGAGTTTTACAAAAATCATCATTTTAAGTTCTTATTTTTTGTAATTATTTTTTTAATAAATTAAGCTTTTTCAATTTTCACCATAATAATTATGCAATTTGAATTTTTGCGGGTTTTAAAATAGTTGGCCAGTTTAATTGAAGAATTAGCCCGTCAAATGAAAAATCATAAAGCACCAGATTTGACAAATATCGTATTGGATGGATATCCTAGAACTGAAGATCTTGAAGAACTCAAGACTCAACTACAAGCATACAAAGATAAAGTGAGCAATGAAAACACTGAAAAAATACAAGGAAAATCAATAATAATTATTAACAATTTCCGTGTCAAGTTTTCAAATAAACCATGTCAATGACATTGTTTGATTTTTCTTTAGATGGAAAAAGACTTAAAAGATGCCGGTGTAAATTTGGGTAATCGGCCATCTTTCTTACAAACTGGTCCTGGGTCTGGTTCCGGCTCCATTTCAGATGCTCTGATAAATCCCGCCACTGGAAAACCAGTTTTGGGTTCAGATGGAAAAGCAGTGAAAAAGAAGGACGTCATGGTGGATGACCGAGGAATTCCAATGATTGATAAAACTGGCAAACCAGTTCTCATAACAGATATAGATGGCGATACTCTTCGAACTGGGAGCGGAAATATGATTCGAGACGAACAGGGTAAATTACCACAATAATCAATAAAATTGTATTTTTAATTTATTATTTCTAATTAAAAATTAAATGTATAGAAAGTTTTGGATCGGTTATCTTAAAAATATGTAATTATTTGTTTTTTGGTAGGTCGTCCGGTGACAGCGGATACCGTCATCAAAGGTCAAAATGGAAAGGATTTGAAAGATAAAAATGGACAACTGTTGAAGTATGGCACACCTCTTCTGAATAGCGATGGACAACAAATAAGAGGAATCGATGGTACATCTTTTTTTTTGTTTCTACAATTTGTTTTGTTTCAAAATTTTTGAATCAAGTTTTAAAGCTTTTGTGAGCTATTACCAATAACAGAGAATTGTTAATTATTTCCAGGAACTCCATTGACTTTGGGTGACGTGTTACTGGATGCAGATGGAAATCCTATTCTGGACAAAGATGGTTTGATTTCAGATTTCACACATTAAAAATGATAAAACATTTTAATCATCATCAAAAATGGATTTTTAAAACATTTTTTGTGTTGTCTAAAAAGGAAATCCAATTTTACGTAAAAATTCTGGAGTGGGAACAATTGCGACTGACAAAGATGGAAATCCATTGTATAAAAGCAAGGGTGACATCATTCTCGGACCTGATGGCGAACCTCTCCTTGGCCCAGTACACTTTTCTTTCTCTCTTTTTTTATACACAATCTTTATTCAATTTTTAAAATAGACGAAAAATGACAACTCAAAATCATGGTATTTCTTAGGATGGAAAACCATTGCGAAATCTGTTGGGTCAATTGGCGAGGAGTGCAGATGGAAAAGAAGTGATTGGTGATGACGGACTGCCACTTTATTCAAATTTGGGCGTTCTCCTTCTTGATGATAAGAATCAAATCACAAAGGATTCCAATGGGAAAATGCTCTATCAAAATGTCGGCCAATTACAATATGGACCTGATGGGAAAATCAAAAAGGATGAAGGTGACAAAAAAATAGGGGGAAAAACATTCCTCCTTTTAAAAAAATTAAATGAGTTGACCTTTTTCTTATTAGACTTTGTTTTACTTTTGCACATTGTTTTTGTTTTTGTATTTTTAGACGGCAAACCAATTTATTCGAATCAGGGTCCACTTTTAATGGGTAAAGATGGGAAGACGCCGTTGTTCGGGTCTGATGGTAAACCCCTTTTCCTTCAAAGTGTACCTCCTCCTCTGGGTGACATTGTCAATGATGCGGATGGTAAAACGGTTTATGGAGACGACGGACAACCTCTGAGACATAACCAAGTTCTTCATGGACCAGATGGCAAAGTCATGTACACAAAAGGTCAGACCGTTTTTCAATAGAAAATTAAAAAATGGTATAAAATATTAAATTAAAGGAGAGTGACATTATTGATTTTACTAATTTATCCAATTTTATCCAATTTATTAGGAACAAACAAACCAATTCTAATTACTGGACCTGGAGGTCAAGGCCAAATTATGCTGGATGAAAATGGGCGACCTAAACTTGGTCCTGATGGTAAATAAAGAACAAGGATAAAAATAAAAGAAATTAGACAAAAAAAATAGAAACAACAATAGTAATTCAGAATTTATCATTGTAGTTTAAAAACATTTTTATAATAGGTCAACCAATGTATTCAAAAGATGGCATTAAAATCCTTGGAGCTAATGGCGAACCCCTTTTGGGACCTGATAAACAACCAATTTATTCTAACATTGGTCAAGTCATCATGACTAAGGAAGGAAAGCCTCTTCTTGGACCTAGTGGCCCAGTTTACTCAAATCTTGGTCAAATCATTACTGATGCAAATGGCGTAAGTATAGATTTATTTTGTTTATTAAATTAAAAATTAATAAAGACGATAAAAATACTTGTTCAATGTTTTCCATTGTCTGTTTTAAATTTTTGAAGAAACCAAAAGTTGGTAGAGATGGTAGAATTTTATATGCAAATGTGGCTCAAATAATGGTGGATGGTGAAGGAAAACCGGTTTATTCTAAAAGTGGAGAACCACTCTACACTCGACAAAATCTTCCAATTTTGGACTCACAAGGTCGTCCAGTGTCTCGACATGGATCGGGTGTGAGTACTGGAGTTGATGCACATCCTTCAACACAAACCAGTGGACAGGGACCTGACCTCAAAAGAGGTGATCAAGGCACTTCAGTTTCTCCAGGTAACACTAACAAAGGAACTGGAGTCTCCACTGATACACAAAATAGAGGAAGTGGAGCTGGAACTTTTCCAGGATCCGCTGATCAAGGAACTGGAACTGGTTCTGATGAATTTGGTGGAGCTGGAGGAAATAAAAGTGGGGGAGGAGGGCGTGGAAGTGCAGATGCATCAACGGGAACGTCAATGGGTGCGGGTGGTCCACAAGGAGGTGGAGTTTGGGGAGATTCACAGGGAAAAGGTGGTCCAGTTCCTGTGGGTTTTACAGGAAATAACCAACTCATTCCAGATTTACCGAGTGACCAAGATAAGAATTTGATGAATGAATTCCAAGGGAAATTTTCAAACGCGTATGATGAACTTCAAGGAGTGTCAAGAGCGTTAGCAAGTGATATTCAAGACAAAATGGAATTCATCTATCAAAAACTAATGCGGGAAATTGCTAATCAACAAATGAGTGAGTTTGAAACCACAGTTTAAAAAGAGTATCAATCTTTTTTATAATTCACACAACTTAAAGAGTACAGAGAGGAGTAATAAAATTATTGTAATACTTAGCTTCATCACCTTACATGGCAATTGGACCTGGACTTGGGAAATGTATGGGACCTGGAATTTGTAGTGGACATGGAATGCCTGCTGGAACAGCTGTTTGTCAATTCCCTGCTCTAGATGAAAAGTCAAGGTATTTCACATGATGAAACATGAATAAAATATAAAGTACATCATATAAAATGTGGGTTTTTTTTCTTTCCCCCCATTTTGACCCTTTTAAAAATAATGAATTGAATTTTGTTTCAAGATTGACAGCAGCATATAGAGGTAGCTGTGTTGAAGCCTGTCCTTATTGTCACGGAACTGGTAGTAATCCAACTGGTTCATGCCCTCATTGTCAAGGTACAGGTCACGCCAAAGCCATGACTCAAGCCAAGGATGTCTGTCCACATTGTCAAGGAGGTATGAAAAGAAATTATTTACAATCATCATGTTAAAAATTCTTTATTATTATTTATTTTTATTATGTTTTGGAAGTTTAGTTTACCTAAAAAGTATACTACAAAAATGTTTTGCATTTTTTGCCAGCTGGTAAACTTGCAAGTGGTGTAACGTGCGTTGGTTGTGCCCAAAGTGTTCAAAGTTCAGCTCCTTGTCCACATTGTCAAGGGTCTGGAAAAGTAACTGGTAAAACTGGGCCATGTGCAGCTCTGAAGGCAGGTGGTGGATCTATGCTACCTGACAGTGGAAGGTCAGGTGGTGGTGGTGGACCTTGTGCTCATGGTCTTGATGAATATAAAGTTTGTCCTGGACCAGGAATTTGTCCAGGAGCGGGTGTTTGTCCAACTTGTAAGGATGATGTTCTTCATGCTCTTAGAGCTCCAACTGCCGGTGGACTCGGAAGATCCATGGATAAAAGGGATAATGAGAAATTTGAGGAAAGTGACCTTCAGCTCCTCGACATGTTAAAGAAGGAATGTAAAACTCTAATTTTACTACCAAAGGATTTGGAGGAATTGAGAGAGAGGGTGAAAAATGACGGGAAAATCCCAAATGTGTTTGATGAAATGGACATTTTGGAAAGATTACACACTCTTTGGGAGGCGGTGAATGCACTCAAGCATAATGATGAAGCACTAGCGGTTCGTATGATCAAACAGGACTCTACACTCAAGAAAATGCCACGTGGCGCCATCATGGATAAAATTCGTAAGAAACAAAATATAAATATTTGGATTTTGTAGAAGACATTATTTTTTTAAATTAACTATTTTTGTATTGTTTTTTTTTTTTTGAACTTTGTAGAGAAAATTCCACTAGAAAATCTGGATGCAATTGTTTCAGCTAGTCCTGATCGACCCATGATAATTCCTAGTGTGACCTCAATCAGAAATACTGGAGGTTCTGGAGAAGAGGATGAATGTAATCTCTTTCAAACTTCTGGAAAGAAAGGTTTAGGAAATGGTGGTGTAGCTGAAGATGATATTCAAACTATTTTCAACAATCTCTCAAATCTCCTAGTTGAATCTGCAGCTCAAAAGGAACGTCTTGAAGGTGTCTCTGACATGATGAAGACGATGGAGCAGTCAATGGTGACGAAACACATGTTGATTGATGCCATGTCAGATAAGGCAGACAAAGGTCAAATGAATACAAAAGTTAGTTATGATGAATTTGGTAATTCCATGGATGAACTCACCACTCGGATGCAAAATCTCCTCATTGAAGTCTACCAAAAGAATGAAAATTGGAAAAATATCACAGATCATCTGGGTGAGGAATTGAGTGCAAAACTGGATAAAGTAGAACTTGCACCCGTTCGAGCATATTTCAAGAGTCATTTGAAAAATTTGGAAGAGAGAGTCAACTATTTAACTGCTCAATTGGAAGAACCGGATCCAGCTGGCACTCGGAAGAAACTTCTCAAGGATTATAATTGTATATCTTGTGATAGACACACTCATATTTCTGGAGTAACAAATAGTCCACAGTTACCCACACTCGGGCCCATCCTCGCAGGACACACCACCGCCTCCCAAAGGGCATATGATCTTCACAGGCTGAGACAACAAAAAATATGCAAATAGTATGCTTTTCCTTTTTTTTTTTAAAAATAAATTCAAAGTATTCTTATAAAGTTATTCTTATATTGATTAGTATTATGATTATTTTTCAGTGATGCGGAAGGTCGAGATATGAATTTAGTGTCAAAGGAATTGTGTAGAGGTGGAATGAGAGGCAGTTCTGTCTTTGAATCAATTCAAGCACAATCCATGAAGTACTACTATTTTCTGTATAGTTTCATTCATTTTTATTAGTTTTTTTTATCATCAACTGTGAAAAGTATAAATGATATTTTTCATTGTATTATTATTAGTGAATCGGATGTGATAAACATGGTTAATCGATATGTGGGTGGAAGTCACACTTCAGTTTCTGCAGCAGATCGAATCGCAGCCATGCATAATAAAAGGTAAATTTATTTTATCAATACACTATACTAAAATTGTATAGAAAGAATGTAAACAATAGTTTTTGTGTATTTTTTTTATAGAAATTCATCAAAAGCTGGAGAAACACTGGGTGAATCAACTCCACCCCCACCTCAACCTCAAGATATGCCAGATGGACGTGAAGCTAGAACGTTTAGCCAACCACAAACACAAAATATTTATGACGAATAATTATTATTGATAAGATTCCAAGTTTTTTTTTATTTTTACGCAGTTAAGTTCCAAAGAAAATGAAAAAAAAAAATCACAAACGTGTGAAAAGTGAAACATAAAATATGTGTGTGAGTCTTGTTGGTATGAACTAGAAATAAAACGTGAATATGACGATGAAGATAAATTCAATAATTTTTAGTATTATTTCATGAAACACGTATTACTATATGTTGCTAAATACACTTTGCCTCACGAGGCTTCCAGGCTGTTTGTATGTATATTGCGTATTTGGGTATGATGTTTTAGTCAAGTCTGGATCCAGATTTCCAGACTGGCTAGAGAAAAAACTACAGGCAAAACGTGTCTGATGTTTTAGTATTTTGCCTGTCCAGATTTCCAGACTGCCTGGATTTTACTGCGTAGTTAAGATATGCAGAAAAATCCAGGCAGTCTGGAAGCCTAGAAAGAAATTTGACTAAAACATCAGACACCTTTTGCCTGCATGTTTTTCTCCAGCCAGTCTGGAAATCTGGATCCAGACTTGACTAAAACATCATACAGTTTGTAAATGGGAAGAAATCCAGGCGGCCTGCAAGCCTCATGAGGCAAACTGTATTTAGCAACACACGGTTATTTATTCTAGTGGTCAAAATACATTTTATATAACAAAATTCCTTATTTGCGTATGAAGCGTAAATGTGCAGATGCACAGATTCCTGGTAAAAACCCACGAATTTGGATTTAAATTTTTTGTGTCGACACAAAATCGATTTTTACGATTAACGATTCTTTAATTTTATTGTTGACTACTGTTTTGTTCAAGTTTTAACTAAAAAGCTAGTGATTATTTTTAAGATAATTTCTCTCGCCGAAAAGTGAAGGTAAGAAAGAGAATTATTCTTCAAATAACTTAAGATAAATAAGATAAATAATAAGATAAATAAAAAATAGATCATTAATTTTTCTGTGTATTGTGTATTTATGTTTTTTGTAATATAGAAAAATGTCGTTTAGTAAGAAGTTGAGAGGAATTGGGCAGGTGAAAGACACATCAAAATCTAGCAGCAGTACATCAACAACAATCAATCATCTTCCGAATGAGGTAAAAATCATACATAAAAAGATATTACATACTCAAAATGAAGCGAGTTTTATTTTATAATAATGGTTATGATTTACTTGTCAAAAATACATTAAATACATCACATGCTCAAAATGAACTTGTGTGATGTATCATTTTATTTATGATATTTATTTTAGATACTGGACATGATATTTCACAATTTGGACTGTAAAGAACTGTTGGCTTGTCGTCTTGTGTCTTGGCGATTAAATGAAATGTCTACTTACAAATTAGTAATAATCCACATTTTATACAGTATATTATACATTGAATTTCAAACTCATATTATGTAATAGTTTATAAATTATATGAGCCACCAATTTGTACATAATATGAGTATGTCATTTTTATTCTGTGTTTATTTATATTATTGTACAGTTGATAAGAAAATGTCTTCGGGTTGATTTCCCATTCAAACAAGTGGTTTTGAGAGCTCGGCCAATTTTGGCAAATAATCCAAAAGCCAATTCTCATTCGTTGGAAAAACTGAGCCAAATTCTGGACTCTCCACTCACAAAATCCTTCCCAACTTCAAAGTATGTGTGTAAAATTAACTACTGCATATTTTTACTATATTATACTTAATATCTAATATCTATGAAAAAAAATATATATATATAATGCTGGTGATTATTAATAATTATTATTGTATACTTTTAGGTTCTATTTTATTGTTTTAACTCAAAATGAAAATGACATTATGAAGTTTTTTACAAATCACGGATCATTTATTAAAAATCTGGAACTTAATTTGTTGGGATTCAAACAAAACACATTCAAAACTGTGATGCTTCTTCAAAAATTACTTGTCAAAATTCCAAATGTTGAATATCTTGTATTAAATTTACCGGATGAAATTCGTGGGAATTCCCATGAATTATGTTTATCAAGAAACGAACTGGAAAAATTAAAAACTCTAAATTTTGGACAGTATTGGTTGGATCAAGCTCCATCTCAAAGCACATCAAGAATAATTCGAGGAATTGTTGGAAATGCCAAAAATATTGAAACTCTCTGTTCAGTAAAATCTCTAGGAGTGATCAACTACAATCACATCCCTCTTTTGGTCCCAGCCAACAAATTTCATATTATCAAAAAGGTTTCAGTTGATTTCAAAGGAGATTTGAATGATGATGCTAATTTTCCAGTTTCTTCTTCTCTATTTGCTCCAAAATATCTCGTCATAGAGATACCATTTATCACATCAGAAAATACTACTACTTCTCAACGATCCAAAATTAATAACTCTGTGGAAAACGTCCTCAAAAATTGTTCATCTGATCTAGAGGAATTAAAAATTATTGGATCCTTCTCACAATTAAAGATGAACAAGTTTCCTCGATTCTCTCATTTGCATAATGTTACAATCAATGTCAACACTCTCCGTGGGGTTTTTCCTCTACGATTTGATTGTAATATGGTTTTTCCAAATCTTCATACTCTCTGTTTGGAAATTGATGTTGGTGGGAAAATTGGTTGGTCAAATATTTTTTCTGATACTCGTACAAGTCATAACAATTTAAAGGAGCTCATCATCAAAGGAAGTAACCTGTCTTCATCATTCAATGAAAGTTGGATTGAAAACATTGCTGAATCATTTTCAAACTTGACAAAACTGGATATTGGAATTATTGTCATGTCAAAGAAATTTGGAAAATCCCTTTGGAATAATTTCTCAATGTTAAAATCACTTCGTCTCCAAATAATTGTGGATAATCCATCAACAGCAGTTTTAGATTCCGTGTTCACTGGGATTTCTCGACAAAGAGCTGAAGAGTTACGAAGAAAATTGGAACGAGATTTGACAGATGAAGATGTCAAGAACATTAAGAGAGAACATGCATCTATTTTAAATCTAAAGAGTAAGTTAATAATATTTTAACATGTTATATGTTATATGAGACTATTATCATTTATTAATAATATTTTTTAATGCTCAAAATATCCATTAAAAATGTAACATTAATGACCATCTCAATATCATGCTTTTATTTTTTATTTTTTTTATAATGGTAGATTTAATAAATCTGGAAATTGGGCTTTGTGGAGCACTTGTCCCTGAGTCTCCTTCTCAAATTCCTGTTCCAGTTCTTTCTTATGTCACTGGGAAGTTTGCATTTGAACCCCTTGCAAAAAATAAAAAATTTAGAGCCCGAATTTACTTTCCTGGACGTAATTTTTTCAATGAAAATGGTGAATAATATTTTTATGATATATTTTTTATAACTTTCTATAACCACTTTAATATATTATTATTATGCATTGTTGATTGTGTCATGTTGTTTATCAATAGTGTGTCAATATTTTACAATATAATAACAAAAACAATTTTAAATACTTTTTTTTTTTAGATTTTGCTTTGGCGTGGACTTCAATCGAGAAATATGCGACAGTTGATTTTAACGCAAGCTCTTGATCTTTTTTTTGTTGTCATTGTAATCATTTATTTTAAAAGTTGATTGTGTTTGTTGTTTTTTCGTATTTGTTTATTATAGTTTTTATTATTTAACCCTTGTAAATATTTTATTATAAGTTATCATCGTTACGTGTGTTAGAATTTAGAATCAAGGTTTTTGACTGTGCTTTTCACAGTCAAGTGAATGAATTATGTGTTATTATTATTGTTATGAATACTTTATTATTATTATTCCTTATTTACTTATTTACTGTGCAATCTAATCGTAATATCTAATATATTTATATAAATAGAGTGGGAATGTGATGTCATCATCAAAATAGAATAACAACTATTTACGTTGATGTCTTAACTTAACTGTAGTTATATTTGAAATCAAAAGATTCAAAAGTGTATAGGTGTAAAAATATCAATACAATCAACATGTGTGTAAATAAAACTACATTTAATCCCTACTCAAAAGTCGAGATTGCAAAAGAATCAACAAAAAAAACCTTATTAATTATTATTAGTGTTATCACTGTATTTTTAGAATCTTTTTGTGTTCACATGTGTTTGAAAATTGTAGGCTAGAATGGAATAGTATTTTATGCAGGTATGAGCTCATAAAAAATAGAAGAACAGAAAAAATTGATGTTGATTTTTTACTAAAAAGCAAAAAAAAGATGAATCAAATGAATTTGCCATTTACTGGAACTTGGAATCTCTGTCCTTTGTCCAATGGACATTTGAAATGATGGAATTGGCTGTAATAATCAAGTTGCTTCCGTCCAATTATTTTCCTTCCTAAATCATAAAATATAAGACAACATTATTTAGTTTTAAAATCTGAGAGAAATTATTTATGTAGCTGTACAAACTGTAGAGAGAAATTTGAAAGGAACCTAAAACAACAGGACAACTCGCATGAAGCAGCGTTTCATCCATCACCCTGAGATAAAAGCATTTACATTTTACTTTTTGTTTCTTTTTTCGTTTGTTGTGTACTTCATTAAATGCAAAGTGATTTAAAACCGCATATTATGTAGAAAAGAGTGGAGTGAAATGTATGATAGTTATCCTTCTTAGCAACGGTGGAAATTGCGTAGTTTTTTAATACCCGTGTCCCAAAAGATGAAAAGCAAGAACCGCAGAGCCTTTAATCGGTTTAGCAGTGACTCCAGCCTGGAGAAACGCCGTGCGTCCACCTCTTTTCACAGTATTCAAATAGAAAATGACAAGCGCTATTCGATCTCCAGTTTCATCCTCTGAATTGTTCATCTATACTCAATTCATTACACATTATGCAAAATATAAAACTTACAAGAATTTCGTAATAATAGCTAATAATAGTTGTTGTTTTTCTATACCCTTTTAAAAACAGAAGAATCCAAATGTGGCTTAAAAATTCCAGCAAATGTGTAACTTGCGATTCTAAACAAAAGTTGTTCATCATCGTTTTTTATTATTTTTTCTGGGTCCGTGGAAAGTCTCGTCATCATTTGGATTCTCTTGGGAATGGGAATATTTCCAAATGTTTCATTAAATCTCTTTCTTTTTGCATCTGCGGCTTCTCGCTGTTGTGTAATTTTTGAGATGAATCCGTTTTTTTTGGAGTAGACGACACTTGAACCACGATCAAAACTCCCATTGGCAAATAAATGCATCTCACGAATTTCTCTGGAGCCTAAAACCTCGTAAAATTGAACAATATCCGGATCTTGGGATAAAAATTCCATCTTCAGTGGACCGATCGCATAGTATACATTAATTTTGAATTCTAACCAGCAAAACAACTTGGACTTTGCTTCCTCTGTCTTTTCAGCACATATAAAAATATAAAATGACAGAAAATTAAAACAGTACGCAATACACAAAATACGCAACTATTGGAAATAGTCGATATTTTTATGATAATTATTAGGAATTTTGTAATTTGACGTACTTGAACATTTTTCTTGGCACAGAGACGCTGAAATCTTTGTTCAAGGTCAATTTTTTCTAGTTTTTTGGCTTCTTTCTGTGACTGTGTCTTTTCATTTTGAACCTCTTCGTTTTGCAAAACTTTCTTCTCACTCGGATCAAGTTGATGGTCTGCCTGTAAATTTCCGGAACATTTTTTACCTTTTTTGTCATTGTTAATGATGATTCGAAAAATGAAACAATTTTGTACTATGAAAAATGATTTTGTATTTTTGAGTCGTACTTGTGACGAAATGACTTGATTCAGTTTTTGACTTATCACGTGTTCGCTTGCGGAATCGTCATTTTCCCTTGTCACTTTTTCCAAGGCTAGTTTTAGCCACTCGATGGACGAAACTGGATTTTTCTTCTCGTACGCAAAAGTGCCAATTTCAAGACAGTGAACTGCATTTAATTTGGCTCCAGTGGAAACTCCCATTATTTTGCCACTGGCAACCTGTAACACAACATACACACTTTTTGAAAATTCCTCAAGCTTTTTACGTTTTTAGTTTTACAAAAACTAAAGGTTAATTTTGAGGTTGACAAACTTTTTGAGCCTCAAGTTGATGAAATGTGGAAATGCGTAAAAGTCCTTTGATTGCATCACTCAAGTCATTTTCACTCGGAAGATTGTATTTTGGCTTGACCAAGCTTTTTAAATACATCAATGCTGAAAACTGCTCTCCTTCTTTTTCTATCCGATTCTGAATCAGGGGTAAAATTCGAAGGATTCGCCAAAGAAGTCTGAAAGCTGCAATGGGATTGTTCGTGGTTTTTTTTGCCTTGGTCCTCAACCAGGATTCCTCTTTGTCCAGATCCAATGCCCAGTTCTGTGTCCATCCCTTTTCAAAATCTGCAACGTATCTTTTGTTTTTTTTTGTAAAACATCAAGTGAGACAAAAATCATCATGAAAAAGCAGCGGGAATTTGAATTTTGGAACTTTTGTACTATAAAAGTTCAATAGACTTTACTTTTCAACGACGGCTCGAGATGTGTCAGATAAAATTGGGATTTGATTTGGTAATGTCGTTTTGCGAAGAAGCACTTGTAAATTTTTGACAAGGAGAAGATCCAAATACGCCAATTTGTCGAGACTCTCGTGATTGTGAATGTAATGGATTTTCTTTTTTACTGGTCTTCCTTTCGGCAATCCAGAAGATTCTTCACTTTTACAACAAGGAAATGGAAATAAGAACAGAATTATGAGTGAAAAAAGGGAAATCCCGAGATAATTCCAATTCCATTCTCGTCCTTTCTTCATAAGGAACTGTTTGTAAAAGTCAAAAGGGTTTGCTAATTTCAATGGGATTCGTACCGTGTTTATTTAAATTGTGGAGAATACACCTTTGTTCTCAGCCTACACAAAAGTACGGAACAACAAACAAGAACCAAAACAAAACAAGCAAACCAAGAAAAAATACAGGCGACAGTCAATTGTAAATTGTCTCCACACGCATAATTTTATTGGTTCAAAAGGTAGACACAAACAAAAGCAACACGGAAAGGAAACAATAGATCCAATATCCAATGAGTTAACAATTTTCCCGTGAGCAACATAAAAGACTGTGACAAAGTTTTGGGTTTTGGGTTTATCGGCCAGACAAATTATTCAACGATGAATCAATGATTAATGTAAAAGTAAAATGTGCACGATTTGGAAAGCATTTCTATTTTTTCAGAGTGCGTTTTGGATTCGTTACAGACTACTCCAACAATTCTTTTCGTTTTTGATGTCCATGAGGTGTAAAATCAAACACAAAAAATATTAAAATCTTGTGCAAGTTCGACGCCGTTCAGAATTTCTGTAGAAATTGAGCAAGAAAAATATTAAAAATCTTGCACAAGTTCGACGCCGTTCAGAATTTCTGTAGAAATTGAGC
>JAQGBI010000625.1:0-14164 GCA_034698325.1 Sminthurinus elegans | reverse complement strand
CCTATAAAATAATAATAATAATTATTACTATGTTGAGAAAAATGACTTGTTAAAAAAGTGTAATGAGTAAAACGGCGGTAGAATAAAGAATAAAAAGTAATAAAAAATGTTGGAAAATGTTATGATAATTGAACTTTGATGTTTTTTTTATGATGATTCATGATTCATGAACAATAGATATTTTTACGAGTTATGAAAGCATAATGAAAACATTTTTCTTGTTTATATATTTTTGTAAACGATATGATTTATTTACATATGCTTGCATAATATAACATAAAACATAATAATAATATAATATATAATAAGTGCTTTTTTTAATTATAGTAATTATCTATAGTTTTTTTTTTCATAACATTTAATAATAATATTATAGTGATATGGAATACTCATCAGGTATCATAGGACAGGTTTTTGCAGTATCAAGTAGCAAGTATCATAATAATAATAATAATAATAATAATATTTTATATCTTGTACATAATATAATGTAGCATTTTTGTTTTTGTTTTTTTTTTACTTTATTTTTTATTTTTTATTTCGGTAAATAAGTAGTATGTATATTATATATTACTCTATTCAGAACGATCACACACTTCATTCACCAAAATATCGAGCAAGTCCACAAAAAATAGGATAATTTTGTCTTCATTCTCTTTCAGACTGTTTGCGAAAGCCTTTGGGTCCACAATTTGATTAGATAGCCAATTAACCAAAGTTTTTATAAGCTGTTGCATTTTAATTTCATTCTGAAGTCGTGCTTCCTCTTCTTCATTTTGAGAGTTTTGATGAGCTGGATCTTCATTCATATTTGTGTTTGTATTTGTATTTGGTATTTCATTTGTAGAAATGTTGGATTCTTTCCTTGAATTTGTAGGACTACAATTAGAATCATAATCATTATTATCTGTAGCTTCTGCGGAAGATGAGGACGAAGCATTATTATTTTGAAAAGCAGTTGTGATAAGGTCAATAAAGTAGATAAAAGTATCCACAGTCAAATATTGATTCAACTTGGATTTAACTAGATTGTCCAATGGGGATTTTAAATAGGGTCGCAGAAGTTGGATCCAGCCATTTACTATATTTTGAAGCCAATGATGATTACGATTCATCCAGGAAATTGCTAAAAACAAAAAAATACAAATGTCATGATTAGTAAAATTAAAATACACAATAAAATATCATACTGCACTAATTTTTGTTTTTTTTTATTTTTTAAACATAATATATTTTTATTTTATTTTTTCAAGTATTTTATAAAACTCACCGACTTCAGTAGAACAATTATAAATATCACAGGAAGGAACTGAAACTTGACTTAGAACTTGTGGAATGATTAAATCTTCATATGTTTTGGAATTAATTCCAACACGACGCGTAAGTGGAATGGATGAAATTTGGAAAATTTTTTGTGTCGTCTGCTGCGGCTCCACATCCACTTCAAAAGCTTCTTCTGCTTGAGATAGTATTGGTAAAGGGAGTGGAAGTGGAAGTGGGAGGGAAAGAGGAAGGGAAGAAAGTGACTGATGCGATTGTGATTGTGACAATGGCATTGGTAATTGTAAATGTTGATACTGAGATGGTAAAACTTGGGATGGTCGTCTTGAATTAGAAGACAACTGCTGTTGTTGTTGTTGTTGTTGTGTTTTTTGCTGCTGTTGATTGAATTGTTGTTGTTGGGAATGGGAATGGGAATGTGAAATAGCAGAACGAATAAATTTATCAATGACTACTTCAATGGAATTGGTACGACGTTTCTCCTGTTCTGAACTATATCCAGAAGAGGAGTAAGATGAGGCAGAAGCTCCAGAAGTAGAACCAAATGAACTGGAATTATGTAGAGGTAGACCATCAACAGCCTTTGGATCTCCTAATTTCCAAATTTGAATACCTGAATTAATTCCACTGTAAGAAGAGGAACGTGTGTGACCCATTTTTCTTCTAAATAGTTATAAAAAAAGAATCAAAGTTTTATTTTCACATCATATTATGATAGCTAATTTTCGTTAAAAAGTTAAAAATCAAAAGTAATGAGGAACAGGGAAAAAAATACCTGGAACCAGGAGAATCCATAATATTTCCAGCTTCTGTCGCATGATCTACTTGACTAATTCCCAATGACTAAAAAATTACAAAAAAAAACAGGCAAAATCAATGTAAATACTTTTAAAAAAACAGATTATAAAAATGTCTATAAAAAGGTGTGCATTTATAATATTTATTTACCTCCATAAAATACTTTGAGCGACAAAATCCAGGTAAATACTCTAATTTTAAAACCTTTTTACAAAATACGTTTCCATCTGGACTTTCATCCCTACAAATAAAAACAAACAAAATGAAATGAAATTCAGTTTTACTTGATCCATAATATTAAAAAATTATTATTATTATTATAAAAAAAGCGAGTTAAAATAAAACTTACAAGACAGCTTGTAAATACTCGAGTGCCCTTTGTCCTCTCAGGTACTGAATCAAACAATAGAGTAAGTCCCTCTCCCCTAAAATTTCCTCTAATTGGGGTCTCCATCTCGAGGCAATTGAATCTCTATCCGCTTGTTCTAAATCCAATTTTGGATCTAAAAAACTATCCAAAAGTAAAGGCACTTTTTCCTCTACAGCCGATCCCGACAGAGTTGTAGATAAAGAATTTGAGGAAGTAGTAGTAGTATTTAATGACAATGCATCTGAATCGGATAGAGTAATATTATTATCACTATCATTCAATTTTTCCCTTTTACTTGATTTTTTAATTTTATTTGGATTTTTCCGTTGGATATTATTATCATGACTTATTGTTGTATTTGTATTTAAATTTGAAGTATCTGAAAGAGGGTCACTAAAATTGTCATCTTTCTTTCCTTCACCACCACTACTACTACTATTATTCTCATTATTAGCAGCAATAATAATATTATTAGCAGAAGAAGAAGAAGTAGAAGAATTATTATTTTTATTATTATTATTAACAGTATAAAGTATTTTTTTAATAGTTTTAGAAGCTGCGGTGCTACATAGATTAAAAATTTCCGGTGCGGGGAATTGACTTGTTCCATTGACTGTACTCCTCTCAATGGACTCAACATACTCCTCCACATAATAAAGGAGGACATTTGGTAATTTATTTCGACCCAGCAAAATGAGATTCCAAAGGACACCATCCCCCAGCACAGCTACACAAAGTTCCAGCCATAGTTTACATTTTTGATCTTCTTGAGGTAGGAAATTTAAGAGGAGTTGACGACAGAGTCGCTGAGTTTTTAAACGACTGATTTTTTCTATATAACTTTTTCCAAAACTATTTTTACTTCCGGTTCCTCCTTCTTCTTCTTTTTCTCTTTCATCTTGTTCATGTTGTTGTTGTTGTTGTTCATTTATTATATTATTTTTTTTATTATCTTTCAATTCGGAAAGATAATGTAAGACCAGGGGGAGAATTTTTTCTTCACAAAACATGACAGCTTTTTCCCCATCCGAATCAAATAAAGTATATTGAAGCCGTTCTGCAAAATTAGTAAGGAGTTTTTTAAATGCTAATTTTAATTGTTTCCTCGTTTCCCATGGAGCCCAAGCACTGGAGACGTAGAAATCAAAGACGGATTTACAAAATTTTGCTATGGATTGATCCAACCTCTTGTCTATCCGAAGATCATGCCCACCTTTTCCATATCTATTTAAATTATCCGAATATTGATTTTGATTATATTGATGTTTGGATGAGGATGCGGAAGAGGTTGAGCCATGATGATAATAATTTTCACCAGATCCTTCCCTTGGACAATCATTTGTATCGCAAACACCACAAGCACTTCCACTTTGACTTGGACTGGGACTCACACTTGTATTTGTATTCGTATTGGTATTTGTAGTGGTATTTAAATCTTTATCGACTGAATGTGTAGAACTAGATTTTGATAGGGAACAGATTTTATTAGGAGATAAACTAGTGTCCAAAAATATATTATCACTTTTATTACTACTAATTGTTGTATTATTAAGTTTAGTCCATTCTCCAGAAGAATATGAAGATACAGATGAAAAATGTTGTTGATGTTTATTTTGTTGTGGAGAAGGAGTTTCATTCAATTTATTATTATCATATTCTTCAAGAGATGGATGTAAAAGTGGATCTAGAAAAAGAGTAGGTTGTTGATTTTGGTTTTCTTTTGGTTGATTTTTAGGAGATAATTTCTCTAATAATTTTTCTTGTTTTAATTTTTCCTCTTGTTCTTTATAATATGAGAGGAGATACGGATTTGAATTTGAATATGGACCAGTGTAATAATACTTGATGAGGAGGTTTTGTACAACTTTGTTTAGGTGATCCAGACAGTAGTAGCCGATGGAGAAGGAGATGAGGCAAATCCCCAGGATCCAGGGATAAACTAACATTATTATGAGGAGGAAGGAGGTCAAGCCAATAAATAATGCATTTGATTTTGTCCTCTCTTCATTACTCGTCACATTCGGATTCTGATTTTGATTTTGTCTAAATTCTGATGATGAAGTCATTGCCAATGTCTACAAGAAACAGAATTTATCAATGTTTAAACAAATACATGAAGAATGATGACTCATAATTTACAATCTCAACCTTGATTTTTTTTGTATTGTTGTTTACTTTACTTTTACTTAAAAATATATAAGATTAGGTCTTACCTGTAATTCCTCCATTTCAAATAATTTTGATGTTAATAAATGTGATGATTTTTTTTAACTATGTTTAATTTTGATATTGGTTTGTTTGGGTTTATTTAAACTCCTTTTAGTTAACATTTTAACTGTGGATTGTGGATTTTAACACCCCACTTTCCTCGTCGTCAAATATTTAATAATAATTGTGTTTCCCTCATACTTATAATATTTTACACATTTTTCAGAGGAGAACAAGAAAATACGTAAACTAAATATCTATATTTTGTATTTTATACACCTTTTAAAATTAACTAAAGGGCATTTTGACAAACTGTTAAATACGATTAAATACGATGAAAGTTAATTTTTCGGATTTTGAATAGACTTTTTTTGGCAAGGGCTTCTTGCTTTTAGAGTCTACTGCAATACGCAAAAAGTGAAAAAGTTCACAAGCACACAACACACACAAAACACAAGCTATAAAACTCAAAGATTGAAGTTTTAGAAGAATAAAAGGAAAATAGAGACTTTTGATAATTAGAGTTAAATGCGTCAGCAGTAGAAATGAGTAGAAAAAGAAAATTTTATGTGTACACACAACACACAGAATACAGATTAGATATTAACTATACTTAATAAATACTCAAGTTTAGAAGGAATGTAGTTTTATCTTTTATCACAGTTTATCCCAAGTTTACTATTTAAGTATTTACTATTGTTCAAATATTATGTTTTTTTTTTTTTTTTATTCTTTATCGTTCTCAGTCCTCAGTCAGCAGACTTGATGTGTTTATTTAAATTGTAAAGGTATTTAGTACACAGAACAGAGCGCATACACAACTTAAAACTGACAATACACTATCCATCAATATATAATGAAAGGAAAAAAAGAGATTAAAATTTAAATACCTACAAATATATTACATTATTTGTTAGCTATAGCTTTTAGCTTTTGTAATATCAGATGAGACTAGAGAGTTGAGATGAATTTCCAAATACTTATGCATTATGCACGTGTCTACAGTGTGAACAGTAAAATTGAAACCTTTGACATACAAAAAATTAAAACATGAAACCATGAACCAAACGTCCAGTCAACTTTTAATCCATAGAATATGCAGAATAAGCAGATATATTATATTTTATATAGATTATATATTACAGCTGACGATAGGCTAAAATCTAGAATCAAAAGAAACGAGAGGAAATACAAAACACAATACAAAAACTTGCATAGTGGCTTTTTCCATTTCATTTGATAGAAGGAATTTTCTTAGTAGTTGAAAGATGAATAAACTAAGGAAATGCAATGATTCATTTATTCATCATGTGTTCATGATTCACGATATTGGCTATTGGCTAATGTGTGTTGTGTTTTACCTTTACTGTAAATTGTAATGTGATAGCTGCTGACGCAATAAAGTAATGCTAAAATGTAAAAATTGGTAAGACAATGCAAAATAGATAAAACTTGCATTTTATATTCTCACATTTATTTTACGTGAAGTAAATACTCTTCAGACTCGAGAGAATCTCAAACAATTATTTAGTTGTCAATTTAAAATAATATACTTTTATATAGTTTTCTCAAAAGTTAACCCTGGTTTTGGAGTTTGAATTTTGGATACAAAAGTTATTCTGGACGGTGGACTTCGTCATAAAAAGGAAAACGAAAAAATGATTTTCTTCCATTTTTTTTCCTTTCACGTTCTGAAGCTTTGAATTTTTCCAAGTCGCCCAGACGACAGGCCATTTCCCGTAGATTTGGATAGATCTGCTTCAGGAAATGGTTTTTTAAACTTTGCCAAGTTCGTTCCCATACCTTTTTAAAAACATATAAAATTAAACATACTCGAATTATTGTAAAGATTGATTTCAAATTTTACATTACATAAAACCGATACAAATTGTACAATTATTATTATAATTCATTGTATTTTGTATACATACAATTTTTAAGTAAAAATTATTATATATTTATTTTTTATATTCTTACCCCAAGCTTTTCCATATGTTCCCACATGAGTCTTCCACAAATTCCTGAATGTAAATCATAATAGCAAATGAAGCCCAACAGGCATCGACTTTCGTCTTTGAAGTACGCTGACCGTTTTACGATCCCTCGAAGAGATCTGCCGCTACAATTAGAAAAAATTACATAAAAATCCCAATAGGATGGTTTTATTTTTTATGAAAAAATCCCGATAGATTAAAAAAGACGGTCTATTCTTTATTATATTATTATGCTGTATAATGTCATCATATAAATGTAAAAGGTCTTAAAATTACCTGCGCTGTCGCTCTCTCCATCTGTCAAAAGCCTCTGGACAAGAATTCCGAACAAGCTCCAAATTCCTGGCAGAAGGACGACTTCTGCTTTCTCTTCTTCGTGGAGTTTCTGGAGTCGAAGAAGAAACACTGGAACTTGAAGAAGAACTTGAGCTGGATCGACGACGAGTAGGAGGAGGAGAATCCGGAGTTGTCTCTTCAGGCGGAGGTGTCTCGACACTTTGTGTTCCGTTTCCGTTTCCGTTTCGGTCTCGACTTCTGTTTGGACTTGACCTTGAACCTGACCTTTCCCTATTTTCCGATTCCACATTAGAGTTTGAACTCGAGTTGAGCGTAACATTTGCTGCCTGGGCTGCCAAAAGATCCCAAGCCAAATTTCTTTCTATGAATAAATTTGCATCATATTTTGCGAACAAAGATGGTCCAACTCTACAAAATCCAAAAATAAAAAAAGTAATTTTTGAGCTCTCAATAAATCAAAATAGGATTTAAAATCCAACATTATTATTCATTATTCAAATCAACAGTAATTCAATAACTAAATAAAAAACTCGTGATATAAAAAAATTAAAAATACACACAGTTCAAGTCAAAAGAGTTCAAATTAAAAATCACCTGTATTTATTTAAATCCTTCCTCTTTTTGGCAATGTAAGTGTCATAAATAAAATTGGACTTGAAGAAATCTTTGAATTCATCTTCCGGTGGCTTTGTAAATTCCACAGCCTCATTCGGCCCATAAAACGCCAAGTCAACCAGAGGAATGGCAAAAGTTGCAAGCACTGGATTTTGTACAGCAGTTGAATCATTCAAACAAAGTCCACCCAGTTGCTAAAAATGTATGGATTATTGATATAAAAATTCAGTATGTATAAAAAATAATCGAGCATTCGTCATCAGTAGTCAGCCCGTAAAAGAAGCAAAAGTATTTAATTATTTTTTACACACATGCAAATAATAATTCCTTCACAAACACATTTTCACATTTTTAATATTTTTCCCAAAGAAGAATTCAAAACGTAGGTATTTTACTTACCGATATCCAGTTCTTGAGGTTGGATGTGGCTGCAGCTTCCACTGGGAAAATCTTAAAGATTGCTCCTTGTAAAATCCTCGGTCCAGTTCCTTCCATTTTTCCCACTTTTGTACTCGAAAATTTATAATGATTTATGATGAAATTTAACACAATTTAACACAATTTGTGCTACCGTAAAAAGGAAAACACACAAAGTAAATGAAAATACTACTGAGCAAAGTTGTAAAGTCCTGTGGATCCAGCACACAAAATTTACAATGTATTTTAATAATAAATGCTATTTTTTCTTCACTATTCCCTATTCACCGTGAAATATGAAATGGAATGCAATTTACAAGTCGGCTAAGTCTAGAATAATCATATTATTATGCTGAATATTATTAGTTCTGGAATTTGGACGCTTGCTTCTTTTTTTACTTTCAATATGCGTTTCACAGGAATGGCAAATGGCATTCCATTTAATTGAGATGCATCAATATTCAATGTGCATAAAACATACAAATAATGCAAATTTAAAAGATTATAATTTTACCTATACAAAAATTGCATACCGACAAAAATCGCTAGTCGTGCATATAGAATGCAGAGCACGGAATTTGTGAATAGTAAATTGTAGATTAAGAGAAAATACAAAACACAATAGAAAAACTTTGACAATGGCTTTTTCCATTTCATTTGATAGAATGAATTTTCTTAGTAGTGGAAAGATGAACAGACTTCAGGAAATGCAGTGATCCATTTATTTAGTATCATGTGTTCACGACTCATGATTCATGGTATTGGCTATTTGTGTTGTGTTTTAACTTTACTGTAAATTGAAATGCGATAGCTGAGCTGACTGCTGACGCTATAAACTATAAACTAATGATAAAAAATGTAAACATTGGAAAGACAATGCAAAATAGATAAAACTTGCATTTTATATTCTCACATTTATTTTACTTGAAGTAAATACTCTTCAGACTCGAGAGCAACTCAAACAATTATTATTTAGGTGTCAAATTAAAATAATATTATGCTTTGATCTTTTATATAGTTTTCTCTAAAGTCAAAAGTTAGCTCTTGGTTTGAAGTTTAGATTTTGGATAAAAGAGTTATTCTGGACGCTGGACTGGATCATACTTAGGAAAACCATCAACTATGCTTTTACTTCTGTGTTTTTCCCGTTCCGCGACTTTGAACTTTTCCAAGTCACCCTCAGAGCAGGCCATTTCCCGTAGATTTGGGTAGATCTTCTTAATAAAATGACTTATTAAACTCTTCCAACTTCGTTCCCATACCTTTTAAAAAACAAATACAATTAAATAATACCCGGATTATTGGAACAACTCAATCACTTGATACATTTTACATGACATGACAGGAACAAATTATGGGATGAAAATTTTGAAATAAGCATGTATTTCTTGTATTATTATTACCCCAAGCTTTTCCACTTTCTCCCAAAGAGCTTTTGACCAAATTCTTGCATGTAAATCATAATAGCAAATGAAGCCCAACAGGCACCGACTTTCGTCTTTGAAGTACGCTGACCGTTTTATGACCTTTCGAGGAGATCTGCCTCTACAACTACAAAAAATTACATAAAAATCCCTTACAATACATAGTTTTATTTTTTATGAAAAAATCATGATGGATTAAAAAAGATTGTATATTCTATAAAATTATTATTTCATCATATAGATATAAAGAGTATTAAAAATACCTGCGTTGTTGCTCTCTCCATCTGTCAAAAGCCTCTGGACAAGAATTCCGAACAAGCTCCAAATTCCTGGAAGAAGGACGACTTCTTCTTGGAGCTTCTGGAGACGAAGAAGAAACACTGGAACTTGAAGGAGAGCTTGAATTGAAACGACGACGTGCAGGAGGAGGAGAATCCGGAGTTGTCTCTTCAGGAGGAGGTGACTCGACACTTTGGTTCCGATTCCGATTTGGACTTGACCTTGAACCTGAGCTTGACCTTGGCCTTTCCCCGTTTTCCGGTTCCTCATTTGAGTTTGAGCTCGAGTTGAGCGTAACATTTGCTGCCTGTGCTGCCAAAAGATCCCAAGCCAATTTCCTTCCAATGAATTTATTCGCGTCATAGTCTGCGAACAAAGATGGTCCAACTCTACAAAATTATGCATATTAAATATTCAAAAAGTAATTTTTGAGCTCTCAACAAATCAAAATAGGACTTAAAATCTAACATTATTATCTATTCAAATCAAAACTCAATAGTGTAAAAAAAAAACCAAAAATGCCCACAGTCGGGAGTTTAAATCACCTGTATTTATTTAAATCCTTCCTCTCTTGTTCAATGAAGGTTTCATAAATGTAATTGGACTTGAAGAAATCTTTGAATTCATCTTCCGGTGGCTTTGTAAATTCCACAGCTTCATTCGGCCCGTAAAACGCCAAGTCAACCAAAGGAATGGCAAAATCTTCAAGCACAGGATTTTTTACAGCCGTTGAACCATTCAAACAAAGTCCACCCAGTTGCTAAAATTTGTCAATTAGTATATTGATAGAAAAATTAAGGATAAATGATTATAGCATTCAGCTCACAAAAAAGAAGCAAAAGTATTGGAATTATTTTTTACACACACGCAAATAATAGTTATTGCTTTTATTTTCACATTTTCTATATTTTCCCAAAGAATTTAAAACGTAGGTATTTTACTTACCGATATCCAGTTTTTGAGTTTGGATGTGGCTGCAGCTTCCACTGGGAAAATTTTGAAAATTGCTCCTTGTAAAATCCTCGGTCCAGTTCCTTCCATTTTTCCCACTTTTTTACTTGACTTTTTTATAATGATTTAAAAGGCAAGGAAATGTTATATTTTGTTAGTATAAGATGAACACGAGCAAAACACAGAAAAAACAACATATAGTTTTACACAAAATAAATTGAAAATAGTACAGAGTGAAATGGAATGCAATTTACAAGTTGGCTAAGTCTAATATTATTATGCTGAATATTATTAGTTCTGGAATTTGGACGCCTGCTTTTGTTTTACTTTCAATATTTGTAGCACAGGAATTTAGAATGGCATTCGGTTTAATTGAGATGCATCAATATTCAATGTGCATAAAATATACAACTAATGCAAATTTAACAGATTATAATTTTACCTATGCAAACTGCATACCGGCAAAAATCGCTAGTCGTGCATATAGAATGCAGAGCACGGAATTTGTGCATTATACATTGTAGATTTTGTGGCACAGCTATGGATTATAAATTACTAATGAAAAGTTGTGTCTTTTGTTCCTCTTTCCATCTGAATAAACTTTTTTTTTGGACATTTAATGAATTTCATGCACATCTTTATGCCGATCCAATCCAAAATCCGAAATTCCAGGATTGTAGACTTCCACACGCAACTAAAACTGATGCCGGAAAAATATTTTTAAGATGCCGATGAAAAAAGTAGCATGCATTTTTCATTTCATAATTCATTTTTTTAGCTCATTTTGGGTCACGTTGAGTAATTTCAAACTTTTCCGTTTGGCTTTGAAAGTAAATGAGCTAAAAGTGAGCTTTTTTGGAAATTAGTTGATTTCAAATTTCAAAGCATCATTGAAAAATCTCGGCCTCGGAAGCTGAAGACTTGCCTAAGAATTTCAAGTGTTGTAAACTCCAGTCCAGTCCAATCGTCAAATCTCCAACCAAAATTTTCCTGTAATCCACGTTGACTCTGAAATTTCACATAAATCTGCCTAAAGTCTAAATCAATTTGCATCAACATCAATTATACATCAGCATTCACATAATTCGACTCAACTACAATTTTGGCACACACTCTCATGACATGAATGCGTCATCTAGATTCTACTTATAAAAACCACAAGCGATAAATAAATGAGAAAAAAATGAGTGGAGAAGGAGAACAAAGCAAGAACAAATAATGCAAGCTTTAGGTTTAGCACAAGTCTCTCAACTCTCAAGTCTCAAGTTACAATTTCAACAAGTTGGCATTTTGCATTTTTCCTTTGGCAAGTCGCAAGTGTTACATTTTTATTTACAAACTCTTTTAATCAAAACAATGACAATTACAATAAAAATAATGATGATAATAATAATAATAATAATAATAATAATAATGATGATAATACAATGGGAAATTGTGCTCAAGGAAAATGGCATCGGCATCGCAGGGACGAGCGGCGTATATAAGCAAGGGAAGACGGAGAAAAAGCTTCATTTGACTCTCAGCCATCGACACGATACGAAAGTTTCTATGCATTCACCAGTCACCAAAAACCAACAACCAAAAACCAAAACCAGCCATCCATTTAACCATTTAATTTCTTCCACTCGCCATTTTTATAGCCCTTTTTATTCAATTTAATTAATTGGAGCTGGAATCAGAATCAGAATCGGAATCGGATTTTGAATTTGAATTGAAAGGCAATAAACAATACACAATAGTCATTACAATTTACAATTTACAATGCCTTGAATAAATTAGACGGCTCATTGCAGTTATAGTTGTTAGAAAATGGAAAATATTTTCATCCCCGTCGACTCGATTGAATCCTCCCCGGGAAATGCATGGTTTTTTCAAAACAGGACAAAAGCTCAAGAGATTAGCCAACTCTTTCGTTCAAAGTTAATCGTACCAAAAATTCACGTAGAGTATGACGACTCCGACTCTGCCCCCGATTTAGATTCAGAAACAGAACAAGAAAGTGAATGTGAGGACCAAGAGGAAAAAGATAGAGAAAACCCTGATAAAAATCCCTACAACAGTCAAGATCCCATGAATTCCGCTGGTAAAATTAGCCCCGCGTGTGAAAATGAACACGAGAGAATTGAAATGACAATGACGAGTCCAGTAAATTTCAATGACGCCAATGAAAACACTAAGGCGCCACAATTTGAAATGCGCACTGTGGGCTTGAATTTAAATTTAGAGAATCGTGATGTTGAGTTTGAGGAAAGCCCCGGCAAACCCAATGAAAATAATAAAAATTCCCAAGTGACTAAAATAATGAACAATGTTGCCAAAAATGTCTTGGGCATTGATGACCAAAACTGTGTAAAATGGTGTGGAAATCAACAAAGTGTCAAAGTTCATCAACCCATAGAAAATGAAAACTGTTCCACAAAAATTACAAAAAACTGTAATGAAAATCATCAAAATGGGAATTGTGAAACGGAAACGGAAATAAATAAAATGAGCACAAATAGCTTTTCCCTCCCTCATTTTCTGTGCATGCCCTCTGACTTTCAAGTTATTCCCGGGAAAAATTCAAATCAAAGGAATAAAACAGTCAATGGTTTTAATTCAAAGGGGATCGAAATTGAAAATCATTCATCGTTTGATGACGAAAAATCTCCTGGAATTAGTGTCGAATACAAAATATTCAAAGGAAATCTTATAATTGCCAAATCCCAAGCTAAAATTTATATAATTCCGCCTTCTTTTGTTCATCTCCATCGACTACCAATTTTTACCGATGAAAATTTTGAAGCTGTAGATAAAAATACAAATCCAAATCTGAATGTAAACTCGAGGTCAAATTATCTTGTCGATTCCGTTGAAAATGACAATGGCAGGGAAAAGCATATTGATTTCTTTTGCTCTTCTTCCACCTCAACAATCGGCTCATCTGGTGGTGATTCTCAAGACGCCCAAAAGACGCAAACTCAACAAGATGATCAAATCAAATTAATCGATTTTAATCGAAGTGATCCAGAAATAAGAAAGAGAAAATTCCCCAGTTTGGACACTGTTCTTGATTTTGGCGGCTCGGAGTTTGACCTGGATGTTCATGCCGAAGAAGATGATTTTGAGATTAGTCGTGAACCTGAACTGAACCTGAATTCAACTGTATCGGAACCTTTGAAGCGAATTAGTGAGAAAGTACCAGAAAATTCTAATGTTCAGACCACCCAAGTTGTGAAAACCCCCAGGAAAAGGACACACAACATGTCAGATATTTTGGGTCTAAATCCAGAGCCGGAACCCGAACCAAATTCAAATTCAAATCTATATGCAGAGTTTTCTAGAGGCCAAACTGACGGAGAGAAAGATGAAATATCAAATTTGAATGAAAACCCTGTTCAAGTAAAAAGCACGAGTACGAATGGTCACGCAAATAACTATGAAAATGAGAGTGAAAATATTATGACTATGGATTCAAGTTCAATTTGGACTCAAATGCCGGCTAAAATTAAAATTGGGGCAAGATCAGCGGAAACTTTAAAGTCAAT
>JAQGBI010000624.1:0-14167 GCA_034698325.1 Sminthurinus elegans | reverse complement strand
ATGAGCTCCAGTTCCATCTTTCCAAAAATCATGATACAAGATTCCTCTTATTTTTGTACTTTGATCTGAAGCTCTAAACTCAACGAGGTAAGTTTTAACATCCCCGGTTGTTCCCCATTTTACATCGTGACGGAATTCTTTTGAATACAGTACTTTATCTCCCTCTCGGATTGTGCCGTCTTTCCATGATTTATGTCCCTCCCAAACCGTCACTGGAAAGCGGGACCACCATTCCGCAAATTCTCTGTCTACGACTTCTCCAACTGGTAAGGCCATAATAGTTCCCCATCTTTGTTGCGCCAGTGCTGCAAATGAAAATAAAACATCAAATGAAAAATAAATTTATCAGCTGGAATCAAAACGTGAGGTGTCAGGCGATGGATTTATCTTTTTAGAATGTTATGCTACAAACTACAAACTACAACTCTTTCTGCAAGTACAAAAAACGCTGTATTTAAATTTTATGTTTATAATCGGGAGAAATTTGCTGTAATTTTTAAATACATATTTTCAGGCTTTTGCCAATGGAATCATTTAATTTGTGATTTGTAATTTGTAAAATGTTAGATATTGGACATGGTGTGAAAAATGACACATTTTAATTTTGATCCTTTGTCTCCTTTTGGTTCTCACCTGGCTCGTCAGTCTGTTGTGGTTGATTCACGTACACACTATTAAAAATTAAAAAGTATTTTTTATACTCGAGATTTGACATTTGAAATCTTGTAAGGAAAAAGTGCATGTAATTTTTTAAGCTCTTTTCTGTAATTACTTTTGATTAATTGTGGAGTCAGTAGGCCCTTGAATATTTTGTGACGGTCCAGCATTTTCAATTTTGTAAGTGGAAGTACTTGGTTTAGATGTGGTTGTGGGTGTGGATGTTTTCTCATCCGAATCCGAATCTGATTTTCCACTCATGCTAATTTTCATGCTCCTGTTTCTTTGCTATTTTATTAAAATTGATTAAAAGTAACAACAAAGTTGCTTGGTTTTTTAGTCAGAATATTTTGTTTTACAACAAAAACGGGGAACGAGCGCAGGAATAAATTTCTATAACTATTTTAATTTCCTCGTAAAATTACGAGTCACAAAAATATTGTATTGTGTGCAAAAATATTGTGAGTTATTAGAAAATCCTCCCAACTTTATTATTTATTTAATTTGATGTGTGTATGTAATTTATAGACTTTAGGTTGTAGATTTTAGATTCTAGTTTCTAGTTTCTGCTATCAATTAAGCCCTGCACTTTTGCAGACCAGAAACCATCTATTAATTTAGCCGCGTCTTTCTCTCTCTCTCTCTCTCTGTATGGAAAAATTCGTACGTTGTTTCATTAAATTCGTCTTTTATTCGCCTGTGTCATTTTCAACTCAGATTCCTGGAGCCAAAACTGTTCTTATCTTTATCTCTTTATCTATCTCTGTGTGATTGTGCATGTCCTTTGCACTCTGCCTGTGGATAGTCAATATAAAATATAAAACTCCAACTTGAGGACTAATTCTCATCTCAGGTATTAAACGAAATAAAAACGTAGTGCACAACTCTCACATTTCACATGTACTCGTCCAACTGACTGGCCAATTTGTATTTTGTTGTGTCAGAGCGAATTTTGGTGACATCACTTTCCCATCATTATTATTTAAAATTTAAATATTCTCTGTGCTTTTAATATAAAAAATCTGTAGACTGTAATTGCAATAAACCCTCTCAAAGTTTTCTAGGAAGCACTGAGAGGCTTTATTGCAATTAAAGTCTACATCTACGTAATTTTATTTATTTTGTTTAAATTCGTGCTCCATGAAACTTCCTTCGTGGTGTACGTATATTTTAAATTTTCTATTTTACGTGATTATAAGAACACACTTTCTTGCTTTTTAAAAAACTCCAGTCCAGGCTCCAGTGCAGTCCAGTGTGTTGCTAATATTCAAACAAAAATAAAAAAGTAAAAGAGAATGGATCAACGAAATCAACAATTCAGCATCAATAATCATGAAGGGAGTCAAAATCAAAATTTTCAGGGCGTGAGTGGTTCTACAATCACAATGAATGCCACTTATTCACCTCCAGCATTACCATCACCGTCCGCATCCGCCCAGCAGGAAAGGGAACCGAAGAGCGAGAAACGAGAGCAAGATTGTTTTTGGGGTAGTGAACCTGAACCAGATTTACCACAGAGGCCCTTGGTTTGTCAAAATAATCTTAATCCACATTTTAATTAATTATCTCCATGAATTATTCCTTACATGCATTGTCAATTGTCAATGGTCAATTTTAAATATTATAAATCTTTTAATTGTCAATGGTAAAAGTTGTGTGTGTGTTCAAGTTAAACTAAACTTGTACCTGTTTTTTTGTGTCTGTCGACTGTACTTCTGTAATTCTTCAGTGTTTGAGAAAGCCCGTTTCCTTGGATACAAAGGCTTTTGCACTCATCCTTAATATTTACTACTACGATCCTCAAGCTGGAGAGGACAAACATCGGCATGGGTCAGAAAAGGACATTGCGGCTTTGGCTGGCGTCTTTGACAAGCTCAACATTGGCGTCTACACTCCAGTTTCTTTCGTATACATTTTACGCAATACACACATTTTTTTTACTTTAAGCTGTAAATCTGAAATCTGGAATTTCTAATACCCAGTTTAGATTTTTTCATAATTTCTAAATAAATGCTCGTATAATTTTGTAAATTTTGCTACTCATTTTTCATTATTCTCATGGATTTTTACGTAGGAAGCTGAGGACAAACTTAAAGTTGATGTGTCAGAAGTCAAGACGTGGATAAAAGAGTTTCAAGAGAAGCTGAAAGAGGAAGCGGAAACTCAAAAGAAACGGAACGAGAAGAAGAAGGTTGAAATCAAAACGTCAATGGCTTGTTTTGTCTGCATCATGGGTCACGGAACGAAGAATGGAATTCTCTACGACAGTCACTACAAGGAAATCAACATGGAGATTGACATTTTTAACCAGTTTAACAACCACAACTTTCCAGAGTTGTGTGGCCAACCGAAAATATTCTTCACCAACTGCTGCCGGTGAGTCAGTTTTTGTTAGGTTTCTATAAAATATCTAAAAAATGCACAGAATTTTTCTTCACACTTTCTTGTCAATTTCACAAACATATAAAAAAAAAGATGTCAATTTTCGTTCATATTTTAAAACATTTTACCAGTGGAAGTGAAGCTGAGAGGAGTGTTGATGGTCCGGGTGATCTGAGGTCAACATCTCAAATTGCACCCCGCGTTTCAGACATTTTAATTTGCTGGTCAACGATTCCAGGTACAATTTCAATATTACAAATTACAATAATAATTATTATTGTACAAAGTAGAAGAAATTAGAAAAAAGTAAAAATAGTGACTGTTTGAAAAATCTAGAGTCTTTTTCCGACCGTCACCCGATCAACGGGTCAATATTCATTCACGTCCTTTGTAAAGTCCTCCAAACGAACATTGGACTCCTCTCACTGGAACTAAGCAAAGTTTACCCGAACCAAAAAGTGGCCCATGGGATAGACATTGAAATTATTCTCAAGACTGTGAGATGCTTTGCCTTTGCTCCTTGTTTCCTCAATAAATCATTCATTTCATTTATTTATTTAACTTTTTATTGGTGCTGGAATCTCCTTTACTTGCCACGGCAACAGGAATGAAGGGGTTGAGGAAATTTAAAAATATTTACATTGTTACATTTTTTTCATTTACTGCTGACAGGTAGCGGAGGACATGCAAGGCTTTTATTACGAATTTGAAGGCAAGCAATATTCACAAACACCAGATATTAACAACCGCGGGTTTACTCATTTCCGGTGGCTCGTCAAGGATGACTTGAGTATTGACTTTGAGTACAGCGGGGGAGATTGGTTGCCATCCTATTTGAGACTGAGTGAACTGGAGAAAGATCAGCTCGCGAAACGTTTCAATCTTAAGCGAGCTCAAACTTGATAGAAATTATGCATAATTTTATACAATTTCAAATGAATTGTGTATGTTATGTTAACTAACAGATTTAGTTTTAGCAAAAGAGACAATGTGCTTATGTTTACTGAACGGCGTTTTGATTTTAGCAATATTAATTAAACGTAATTAAATTACAAAATTCAAGTATCAAAATATTAAAAAAAATTCATTTTCATTCTTTGAGGTTTCAGCCTCCGCAATTGTAATATTACACACTACATAAAACAGCAATGTTAAATCACATGCGCCTCTCCCATTTTACACACACATTTATATAAGGAAACAGAGTTGTAAATACTTGTGTAGTGAGAAATTTAACTTTAACTAATTTGTAAGACAAATTTTTACTAGTAAACTCCACACTCCACACAGCTCATTTATCTGTAGTAAAGTTGTAATAGTTGAACTTGTTGTTGCTCCAGTCTGGATCGAGTGTTGAATGTTGAGTCAACCTCTTGAAAAAAAAGAATACTAGTTTATGCTCTGTTTAGAGTTTCACGAATTTTTCACTTCACGTCACTTTTCACGAAATTTTCATTTCATTTTGATTTAGAGTTTTCTTTTCGTTTTCGTTTTTCTGACTAAATCCTGCGCGTTTCATTTTACTTTTCGTTTCACTTCATTTCGATTTAGAGTTTCACGAAAAGTAAAATTTAACTTTTTCATTTCACGTCGTGTAATAAATCCATACCAACAAAAGGTAACCGCACTGCACAGATTCAGAATTCAGAGCACAAGAAGTGTTACGTAGAAATGCAACTGGATGGGATTTACTAGTAAACTTTTCGTCATGTAGCGATTTGCATTTAAAATGAGCATTCAACGTGCATTCAACGTGTATTTACCTGCTGCATTTTCCATTGTCAGTGGACGTTGGACGTAGACTTGTAATTGCTGTTGTAATTATACGTGGCAAAAGGTTGGCAATTGGCAGTTGAATTGATTATTAAAAACTCCCAACTCCCAAGTCGATGAGTCTTCGCAATTCTCAGGAAAGACGTGGCTCAAAAAATGTGCATTTGTTTTCAAGTATATAAAAAGCTCATGTTACTTTAAATCTGTATTTAGTTGACTCTCATCTGCACATTCAGTCTTATTTACATTCACAAGATTTTACTTCAATAGAATCACAAGAAAGGTCACAAATACCAGGCAAATAAAAACGGGGACGAAATCCAGAGCCGAGTTTACAAAATGAAAAAACCAAAAATAAAAAGGAGCTTTGAAAATTGACCAAAATGGTAAATACTCTAAATTATATTTATCATTCTTTATTTTTACTTTTCTTTACCTTTATTACATTTTTTTATGTTTTGAAAAGAATTTCATTGTCAATTGTCAATGGAAGATGGAAGAAAAAGCATACATTTTTTAATGATATCCTGTTTTTTTTGTAGACAAAGGTGAATTCCGGGATTGTGCTCGCTGTCGCGGCTCTTACTGCTTATGTTTCGATTTCAGAGGCGGGAGTTTCTCAGTTATACACTCAAAGTCAACTTCAACCTCAACAAAGTCCTGGCTCTAGTTTCAATTTCAATTCCACAGATACCGTTTTGTTTTGGGAGGACAACTCCTGTACACCGTTGACCCTCATTCAACAAATGTTCTGAGTCATTATCAACCGTTTCAAAATCAAAATCAATATCAGCAGATTTACCAAGACCAAAATCGGTACCAGTTTCAAAATCAAGATCATGGAAATGTCAACACAATTAATACACAGTCCACACAGGGGCCAGTGCCGTATTCAAACCCAATCAGTGGCAGAGCTTGGAAAATACCAAAGACCACGGGCTCACCCAAAACCAAGAAGGATGAAGAAGATTAGTGACTAAAACTAAAACTAAAAGCCTGTCTATTTAAAATGTACAAAAAGCGAAAGCTGTGCTGTGGCGAGGAAAAGAGAAAACTTGGTTTTTTATTGTAATAAATGAAATAAATAGCCATTTCATATTCATTTTCCATTTTGTATTTGAACTCGAGTTGTATTATTTTATATGCATATTGAAATTGAATATGGAGCACAAACTTGTTATAGTCACGATTGCTGAGAGATTGAGAGATGCTCACACAATAATTGTCCACTGCCAACTAACTATCAGCAATTTTTTCATACAGTAGACAGTTAAAACCTCCGAGAACGAGAAAGTTGAGGATTTGCAATTGTCATCCTAAACTGGAAATTGGACATGTGAAAATCAGATTGAGCTTTCTTCATTTTTAACAAGTCAAGGGAAAATCATTTGAAACTAAAAAATAACAAATGAAAGATGAAATATGAAAAAGTTTGGATTTTTCCCAATCATAATTTGTCAGCGGATGATGTAAATTTTATTATAGATCCAGAATCCAGAAACCTAAACCCCACGAATGCAAAAAAAATCTCAAGTCTCATCAATTGAGCCATTATATTTATTTTTCATACTTTTGGCGTATTTTAAATTATGAAGCAGTTTCCAACTCGCAATTTTTTATTTCTCATAATTGGTAATCCTCTTAGTTTTAATTTGTACAAAAATGAGGTAAGAAAAAAGTTGAACTTGTTTCTTCAGTCTCGATCGAGTGTGGAGTCTCGAGTACACCTCTACAGTAAAATAATAAATACTAGTTTTTGTAACAAATCTATGTACACAAAATGCAAACTAATAATCACACATGTCTCACAGATTACAGATTAAAAAAAAATGGCCGTTAGCAGTTGCATTGAAAACTCCCAACTCAAAACTCGAAGCACCTTCATCATTCTCAGAAACAGCTGTAAAGTCAGTTGGAAAAAATATACATTTGCATTCAAGTACAAAGTGGTCGTGTGGTTTCAATCCTGGTCCAGTTGATTTTAATGTGCAGATTCATTCAAATTTACAAGATTTTCCTTCAAAAACAACCACAAGATAAAGATAAGATAAGAAAATACCAAAGAGCTTTGAAAATGAACAAAATGATAAGTACATTGTATCGTAAATTACAAGGGTCACAACTTTTTTCCCCTTTTGTACTTTTATAAAAAAATTTGTTTTCAAAATACTGTTTCCATGCGTTGCAACACGTGCACACTGCGTGCTTCTTGGCCTGCGGCGCGTTTGTTGCTGTGTTACAAAGAATTTGTGTCTTAAAAAACATTTCTAACATGATTTTGTGTTACAACTGCGCAACAAAACCAGGTATACTAAACAATATCAAACTCCGCTTACCTGCCAAAGAAAATAGTCAAAAGTCCGATCAAAACCCGCTAATCTATTTAAACAACAGTTGAAATAAAGCTGTTTTAGCTCCGCGGTTTTTGATTCCCTGAGGCTATAAATGTGCGGATCCTTGCATGGCTAAGCATTCTTTCGACTAAGTTTGATGCGCTCTTTCGAATGGTATAGGTTTCATCATCTGAGGTGTTTCGGAAAAACCACCTTTTTTATAAAATTGGTTTGTAATAAATTGTAAAGGAAAGGGGAAGAAAAATGAATTTTTAATGAAATCACGTTTTTGTAGAAAACTGTAGGGTTTGTTTTAGGACATGTGAAACCACAAAAAGTACAAGAAAATGCATATTTACAGAACGCCAAACCACATTTTCCACTGTTACGTTTTATTCAATACTGCAAATTTCTATTAACAATAATTGTCTACAGTTTTATATCTGAAATTTAGCTGAGTTTTCAACGCAAAGGACAAGACAGAATAAAGGAGAAGAGACTGTGACAAATGTTGAATTTAGAAATACATAACCGGTCAAACCACTTTTTGTCTCTTTTCAAGTTTAAAGTATATAAAGTTTATTTTAGTATTTAACTCGTTTTTCTGTGCAGGTTTCCTCATTTCCTTTGTCCAGCATCAAACATTTAACTTGTGTACTAAACATTAAACTTTGTACAATCAGACTTGAAATATTTCCAATGGCAATCGTCGATGTGTTAATTTTGTGAACGGGTGTGTAAAAAAGTGCTGTCTTTAAAAATTAAAAGAGCAGAGTTTACAGTGTAAAAAGTAGTGTGTGAAAAAGGTGAAGATTAAGCGCTAGATTTGAAAGGGATTTCATTTCAAAGCAAGGGAATTTTTCTTCATGATTCATCATGAAAAAAGTAAAGACGGTTGAGTTTGTGTGTTTTATTTGGATTCTCTGTGGACTGTTCAATTTCAACTTGTGTCAGGTTCAGTTTTCTGAAACTGAATCTGATTCGGGGCCTGCGGATGAGCAGGGTCCGGTTTCCACTGTCATAAATAAATGTGATCCGGAGTCATTCAATTCAAAGGAAGAGGTTGAACAATTCACAAAGGTCTTTGGATATGATGGTGAATTTTGGGATTATGACTTTAGATTCAACTACAGTTTCAACGGCGTTCAAAATAGGTGTAAAATAAAAACAGTTTACTTTCAGCTCAATTCAACTTCAACATCAAAAGAAAAACCAGCGGCAGTTTCCACAACAGAAAATGAAAACAAAAAAATAATGAGTAGTCTGCCTGAATTTTTTGACTATGGATTTTTCAACTACACGCCCACTTTTTTCATCAATCCCGAAAACTACTGCGTCAAAAAGTATGAAAATCCAACAAAAATCCAACAGGAAGCATCAATTTTATTCATATCAAAAAAATTTCAACATAAATGCAAAAAAATAGCATAGCAAAAAATGGAAAAGTATTTTTTATCGTTTTAAATTGTAGCATGAGCCGGGACATTTTAACCCTTGAGATTTTTGAACCAGTCTCAACATCAAATTCAACATCAAATCCAAGTCAAGATTCAAATGGCTTTAATTTCACGCCCACACTTCAAAAATGTTGTCCCATAAATTATTTATTAACCATTGGAGAGGATAAAAATGCCAGGTGTGAATATTCTCAAGATTCGCCGTGGAAACCAGGACATTTTATAGAAAACACGGAGATTTATCCAAATTACAACGTCAGTATTCCATGTCCTTCGGCATCCTACTTCGTTTTACATCATCAACTCACACCACAAATCAACAGGGGAAAAAACTCTCCAATTCAATTCAAAGAGTAAGTTTTTATTCTTGTTTTGTAGTTTTTATCCAATTTTTCTCCAAAAGTTTTGAACTTTAATGTCCAATTTTTTGTGATGTGTACAGCGTTAGATTCCTGGAAAACGGAGGAGTGGAAACGAGAGACAGTGGGAATCACAAATGGAGAAAACTGGAGCGAAATAATTATTGCATCGATGGATTTCACTACCAACTCATGGGAGATAATATTACTGAGGAACTTTCAGCACGCAGTTTCGTGGTGCTTCAGTGCGCTCCCAAAGAGTCTGAATCAGGCGTAAACATGAAATTTTTTTATTAACCAACTTGACGCACTTAATAAAATGAGCTGGAGATTTGAGTCCTCAAAACTAAATTATTTTCACATGAAACGCAGTAAAAATCAGTGTTTTTATATTTTGAATTCTGTAGAAAATCGAGGTCATGATCATCGCAGTTGCTTGTTTCATTTCGAGTTTTGTTGCCTTGATCATCGTGATTGTTTATGCTTTGACCTGGAACCAGCAAAATATTCACGGATGGACAAAATGTGCTTTCTCGTTGACAATGTTCTTTTGGCTGATTTTCACTGGTGTGAGACGTTTATACAACAAAGATGGGCATGAAGATGGCGTTTGTACATTCATTGCCGTTGCGAGTCATTTTTTCTACTTTGCACTATTTTCATGGCTGCTCGTGATGAACTTTGACCTTTGGTCAACAATCAGGTCAGAATTGCAAACTATGTATTATATATATATATGTAATTAAAATGCATACAAAATTTTTCCTTGTTCCAATACTATTTTTTGCCGTTTTTGTGACAGCTCTTTGAGAGCGCCAAATCAGCGCTCAAAAGGAAAGAGGCGGTTTTTATTCTTTTGCTGTTTTGCCCTGGGAATTCCAACGATCGTCGTGTCAATTTCACTCATCATCGAGAATCAATTTAGGTAAAAAAATAAACATGTATAAATTATACAAAACAAAAGAGAATTTTGATAGTCTCAGCTGAATAAAACATCATTGATCCATGTTTGAAAATTGTGCTTGTCCTTAGTCTTTTTGACGATCGTGTGATTCGTCTTCAATACGGAAGAGTGAGATGTTATTTGGACCGCACTGCTCTAAAAGTCTACGACGTTTACCCAAGACTCATTTTATTCCTCCCCAATTTTATTTTCATCTTCCTCACCATGAAAATCGTCTGGGACTTGGCAAAGGAGAGGAAAAAACTTCAAGTGCAAAATTCAAACATCAACGCCGCTCAACAGAACAACAACAAAGAGTAAGAAATAAATACACTAGTGACACAAAATTTCTGTGGGGTTTCAAGAGTCATAGTTTTCATCTGCATCCATTAAATGAAAGGCATGCGAGTAAAATTAGTTTTGAATCTTTTAGGACAAAATTGTGCCTCAAGCTTTTTGTAATAATGGGAATTTCCTGGATTTTTGAAATCGTTTCCCGTCTGACGGACACGGACGAAGTTTCTTGGTACTGGATGATCACAGACATTTACAACATTGCTCAGTCTTTTCTTCTTTTTTGGCTTTTCATTTGCAACAACGAGATTCGAGAACAACTTTCAAACGAATGTTCTCTGTTAAAAGGTTTGTCTTCACCCGAACTTTGTTCTTATTTTACTCTATTATGATTTTTGATCTCCTCCTTATTCATTATTTAAAGCAACTGATATGATTTTGTTTTGTTTTTTGTTTTTTTTAGCTGGATTCAAATGGATGGACGTTCATGTGGCTCGCTTTTCTTGGACGAACAAAACAACCGCCAGGGCGGAACAAAGTGAAAGTCAGAGTGTAACTCACACTCATGCGACCAAGTCAACAGCATTTAACTAAACTAAACTAGGATTCTTCTTTTCCCTATTGCTCCTCCGGACACCAAAGAAAAGCTGGAAGCTGGACATTTGGCAAAATATTTATTGAAAGATTGTGAATCGTATATAAAATGTACTAGGTTTAATCAAACTTGAGAATAATTGAGAATTCAGAATGTACACATGAAAGTAAAAGTGTGAATTGAGAATTGAGAGTAGACGACGTAATCCACAATGAGCTTTTCTGGTTCTTATTTATTTATAGCCTTTTCTAGACATTTAAATTACATGAAATTGACTTTTTGTCAACTAAATAAATAAATGTAATTTGTCGAATTTTCACCCCGCTTTCTGATTCTAACTCACACGTCTTAAATCCTCATTCACAAATACCTTTTTATTACATGTTCAATGTTCAGTGTTGATGCTTAAAATTTGAAATAAAATTTGTACTATATTATTAAAGCTGAACTCAAAATATTTACTTCATTTTTGGGCTTGGCCTTTGACCTTCATTTTGCATGACTACTGCAGAACTTTGACAAGTTTTACTCAACTTGAGCTGAAAACTGAACGAGATAAGATGAACAGAAATTTTTTGATTCTCCATTCTGTATGATGCATGATTTATAAAAAGGATCGACATAAAAACTACTCAAATTATATGTATATGTACAAAGTCATATATGAAGTGAAGGGCACAGGAAAAATCCAAAGTTGAACAGGATTTTATGATTATCAGCATTATTATAATCTGTATACAAAAATATATGCTTTTATTATTAAAAGTTGAAAGGAGAGTAGTATGCCAACTTTATGCACACAGAACATTCAACATGTCAAAGTTTTATTCACTCATTCAATTCCAAATACTTCAAGATTCAAGATTCACAATTTGTTTCATTTTTAAAGCCCAAGAAACCACCTAAAATCCTCAAAGAGTAGGGAAATTCCAGTTTTAGTTAATTTTTACAACCTAACCCCGTTTTTACAAAGGAAATTTCAGCCTAATACCTCACTCTTAAATACATTAATCTTAAGGTTCACCAATCAATTTAGATTATGGACATTTTACAAACTAGATTGAGGTTATACTTTAAAACACATTTTAAATTCTACATAGCTTTAAGGGTGATATCTAAGCATTTTTAGAGTGCATAATATATAAATTCTGTACTTAAGTACTTTTGATTTACACAAAGTTTTAGCTCAATTTTGCAAAACTAGATTAAAATAATTTAACTAAATTTGAAAAGAATGTCATAGTTTGCCGTCGCCAAAGGAAACTCCTAACAAGTTCAAAGAGGAAGAAACCAGAGGACACCATCACGCAGAGTGCCCAACTGTAGAAAACGAGGTGAACGTTTGACGTTGGAAATGTCAGTTGCTGGAATACGGGCACTTCTTCCTCCAGTCGAATTCCAAAGCGATTGACATTTTCATAATCATAGTCGAACAGCTCGAGCGTAAATTTCTCATTTTTGTCATGTCTCATTTCAAGGTGGACACTCAAGTGATCGTCTCCTTTGCTGATCAAAGATGTAGCGTTCACCAGCTCGTTAACTCGTTCCACAAGTTCATTATAAGACCGTTTCAACTTGCCCCTCTTTTCAACGTAGTAGAACCGGATTTTGTGCCATTCTTCCCAAAACTTGAAGATGCCCGAGCTGAAGAGGATTTTTCCAGCATTAGGGAGCAAATCCGGAAAATGACGGTCTTGTCCTCTAGAAATCACCAAGTACTTTGAAATTTTAAACTTGTCATCCTCCGTGTTTTTGTAGTTGTGGGAAAATTTGAGAGATTTTGAATTATTTTTCATCTCCTCTTGAAACATGTTCCAAACTAAAAGAAAATCATCCTCAGGGACAAACAAAACCAGTGGTTGGATCTTCCAGTGCTTTATCTCCCGTGTCAATGCGAGCGGACAAGTACGATGTAAGTTTTGGGCGAGGAGGAGGAGCTGTGCTAGTTTTTGGCATGCCTCGATTTCAGTGCAACCAGACTGGGCGAAGGTCACGTTGGACTTGTCAGGGCACAAGTCTGTACAGTCGTTCTGGAATCGTTTGATTTTAGACACAAACTCGTCATTAAAAAGTGGAGCGTCCCAGTCTGTCACTCTTATTGCAAAGTAAGCACGCAAATCGGTGATGGTGAAAATTGCTGAAGTAAATGCAGGAGCTTGATCCAAACATTTGTAGTCCGGGGTGATGTAATAAATGTGAAAGCGGTTATCAATTTCCGGTCTGAGTTCCAAGTTAGAATTCTTCCGCCATTTTTGGTTGCTCATATTCATACGCTGGGCAATGTCTTCTGTAATGGTGTCGAAAACTTTATCGGAACGTGTCCACGTCGTTTTGTATGGGTAAGCAAGGGCGTATTCACTTTTTATTATTCCTTCAAAAATTGGACAAAAAAAGTTCAAGTTCATTTTGAATCACCAAAAGTATTTTAAAGAAGTAAACGAGAAATTATAAAAATGACTTGGTTGTGAGCATGTGAATTTTCTAGTGTAAAAATAAAAATTAAGTAATTCAAGCATTTTAATTTCAAATGGCAACACATGCGCCATCTAGTATAAGAAAATCACACTTTTACTCAATCTTTCCACCCTTTAGCCATTTTACAAAAACAATGCTTGATGATTTACCTCGATACGCATTTAAAATAACAACGGCCATGAGAAGATAAAAGCCAAGGATTAAGCGACAAATGAGCAACCAAATCTTTTGTTTTCCGTCTTGAGCCCCAGTTGTGTTTTTGCCGGAATGTTCCATCACAGTCTCCCTTGGGTTGTTGTTAGAACGGCCCTCACTTTCACTTATCAAATGAAATTGACAAGTGGAGGGTGGAACTTCTGTGTCGCACTGCTCGAGCAATACTTTGGCCATCCAGAAAAAGGTGTCTGAAAATAGTAGAGGGAACTTTTTGGTGAAGATCCGCCATCGCCATCCTTCGGCTAGACAAAAGAGTAGCACCAGGAGAATCAGGCTGGTTAAAGCAAGGAAAAGGAGCAAGGATATCCAGAGTGTGGCTTGAAAGGGCGTTGTATAAATTTCGAACCCACTCTTCACTTGGTCCACGCCATAAGCTGTGATGAACTTAAATTTTGTGGCGCCAATTTCAAAGGAGGGGTGGTAAAACTCTAGGTAAGTCACGAGTTCACCAAAGAACTGCTGTGGATCGTCATGACCGGAAAAGAAACCATTCCATTCCTCGATTCCGGGGTGACCCGGACCGTAAATTGTGATGTTGAGTTGGGAGAGGAGAAAAAATGTGACGGCCTTCTCAAGTTTGACTGCCGTCGTTGATCTGGGGTCGGATGGTGTGTGAAATTTGCCGTGAAATAGTTCTTTTGGATTCTCTGGTGTGTCATCCCACATGTAATCCGAGTCGGAAC
>JAQGBI010000623.1:0-14173 GCA_034698325.1 Sminthurinus elegans | reverse complement strand
TTCAATTTATAATTTTAGATAAAAATAAATCTATTTACCACCGTGAATCTGATGTGAGCATTGTAGCAATTTGCAATCACATAAATATGTAAATAAACCAGAAAAGGAAAATAAAGTTTGCTCATCTCAAATCAATGTTTACTATTACACATAGTGTTCCTATTGCCTTTATATACATAAATTCTAAATAGCTTTAAATTTTAGATGAAATAAACAATGAAGAAGACAAATTGTAAGACGAAACTTGCAAAAATATTTGTACAGTATGCTTGTGTAACATAATACTTTAGTACAAGAAGAGGACTAGAGAATCAAGTCATATATGTGGATACTCAAAAAGCCTAAATAACTGCATATCAAAACTTCAATTTTGTATTTGTTAGTTTTTGATTAATATTTGGTTCCTTTGGTGTTCGGCTTTTGAGGCAATCGGTGCTATTCCTAACATAATGATTCAAAAATTTATAACATTCAAACCTTGGTTGTGGCTTCATTGAGTCGAATACAAAATTTATTGGGAATGATCTATTCTGTTGGAAGTATCGTCAAAATAGTTTATAAAAATGATGATAATCTCATAAATATAAAGGTTTTGGAGCTTATCATGTACAATGTACACCATACTTTGCATAATATAATAATATAGTCATGAGATATTACTTGTTTACCATATAGATTGAAAGCAAGAAAGAAACAGAAAGGAAAAATCCTCTGTATTTGTTTACTTTTTGAATTTTCTGGTCTTAGATGTAATTTAAAACTAATTATTGCTAGTAAAGCAATATTATATTGCCACTATGACAGTATCAGCATCATCACACTTCATACTACAATTATGTGTAATACACTATGAATTTGCTCTACCTTCTGTCTATCATTTTATTAAATATTACATACGTAAATGTGACCTATAGAGCTTTTCCATCATCATGTGGCAAAAACGTCTGTGCAGTGTATGCCTTTACTCTTTACTATTATAAGATAATAATAATTATAAATGAAGTTAATTTAGTTAGTTAGCTTTTCATTTGCGTGGTTTGCCTACTTTAGTTTTCTGTAGGGTACCCAAGTATACATATATGTATATATACATACATACATTGTATTGTATTGTACACACAGTATATAAACTATGAGTTTTTGCTTAGTGCAATCAAAAAATAAAGAGCGTAGAAAGGAAAAAACCAGTCAGAGTTATGGGGTAAGTAAACACGAATGAGTACTGAGTACAACAGCATGAGCAGTATTTTAGTACTAAAATACACATAATGAGTAATGACAATGGTGAATGAGTGAATAACACTTAACCTCATACCAACATTTCTTTGGATTGATTATGCAAGGACAAATGCGGGATGACAATTACGTGTGAAAGATGAAGTAACATGGTGCTAAAATAGTTAAACATTAGGTATTTAGCAGGTTTAGTGTTTACTTTTGAAGAGAGCTGCATAAGTATGAAATGAAGAGATTTAAGATTTTACTTATGTATTATGTACACTAACAATGATAAAACTGATATAATAGAAAAACCAACATTTGAATTGAAGATAGAGTCTCCGAAAGAAAGAGAGTAGATTTGATAAAAAAAAAACAATGATACAGTGCAATTCACATACGATTATTAATCGGTTTCGTCATTCTTTCATATTATACACATACATTTATATACACAATACTTTTGTCAGCATATCTTTTGTGTAGGGCGTTCAAGCAGTAGTTCTTATTTCAAGATGGGAGCTAAGGTAATTATAATTATAATTCCTCGTCAAATGTAACAACATGGTGTATATAATGCAACTAAATACTAAATACATGTCGTATTTGTCGCACTCCATATGTATTACATATTTGTTTGTTTTGTTTTTTTGAGCCGTGATTATGAATTTTGGTACTTTGTAATCGTCATTTTGTTCTGTATTAGAGTGAATTCTGCTAGAGTCAGCAATGACTAGCCATGTGTATGTCATTGTTATTTTTATAATTTTAATTTACCAAGCATATATTATGTTATTTATTTATCTAACTAGAAAGGGAGATTGGAGCTATAGCTTAAAAATACTTTTCTAAATTCTAAATTAGGATCAAATAGAAAAATCATGTTATTTGCATACCAGGCGATATATGGCGAGGAAAAAAGTACCATGCTTATCGTTTCCAAATTTTCATTTTCAAAATGACACAGAAATTGTACATATTTACAAGTATTATTATTGTCCATATTATACCAGATATTATAGACTTGTTACAATAATATGCAAAAAAAGGTAATAGCAGGATAAATCGCAGAAATTATGTTTAAAAAAATATTAAGAACACCTTAGCTAAATAATAATAATGGATTACATTATATTTATGTAAAAATGATTGTTGTTTATATTTTCTTTGTGGTCTCGTGGTTTGAATTTTAAATTTGGAAGTTGAATGATATAGGGTTTGAAATGTACTTATACTTTTGTAATTTATTTGTGTGTGGGTTTAACTCTTTCTCAAAAGTATTTACATGTAAGTATAAGTATCTTATAAGTACAGACACAAAGATTGTCCTATGAACTCTTACTACTTGTTGGATTGGATGTACTACAAGAAGACTTACCATAGTGTAATGAAAAAAGGTACACAAGCAGATATGAGATGATTTTTGCCTTCATCCTTCATTTATTCGTGTCAATTTCCATATTCGTCGGTATGTACTGTGTGTAATATACATGTTGTACATGCTACAAGTATATGTATTTACTGCTTCAGATAATAGACACTGATTATTATGAGTCAGACGTGACCAAGAGACGGAGTCAAGAAAGGAATCAAGTGTAGATAGTAGATAGTACATGGTATACTAGTATAGATTTAAAATTTAAATTGTGGTTGTGACGCAAGAACTACATTTTTTTTTCTTGATTATTGTTCAACCACAGAAAAAAAACATTTGAACACACACATGTACACAGAATTAACCTAATAATTAACCTATGTCACTTCTAATTATACAATGTGTATAAAAACATGTGTATGGTACATGGTACATTGTATTTAAAAATCCCGATAAACATTCATCAGTGACTGATACCACTTCAGCGGTATAGACTATGTGTCTCAACTCTGTCATTTTCTTGGACATGTAAAAAATTACCTACATATTTATGTGAATATGCGATATGCGGGGGAGGAAAAGAACATGTTATAAAATCATAAAACGATAAAACATGATTTTTACTTTCATTTCACAATGCCGCTATGAAGCAATATGTCATTAGATATTTATCATTGTGTATTTGAATGATGTTGGATTAGGTTACAACTGAAATATGTATACATGCGTGTTTTTAATGGAGATAATCCAATGATCAACATATCATTTTCATTTTACATGAGTCTATCTGCTCGTATGCACATTTGAAATAATCCCAGGTAACCTTTATCTCTTCACATTCTATTTAAAATTCCACCTTTAACATGTTGGTTAATACTCTTTGTCTTGTATTTCCGGTTTTCTGATAAAAACATCATGTTGTAAAAGTGTAAATAACAAACAAACACAAGGTGATTTCTCTCAAGAGACAAAAACTGAAAACATTTAAGGTTATGTAAAATATCAAGTCAAAAATAATAATATAGTATTTACTATTTACAAATACCACATTCGTGTACTTATGTAGTATTTGACACCTTTTGCTTTCTTCTACATGATTAGTGACTTTTTTTTCTAAACTTAATAAAACTGGCTCTGCAGAAAACTTTCATTGATAGATTCAATATTGAATTGATTTATTAATGAGCAAAAATGAGATTTATGTAACACTTGTTACATTTAGATACAAGCTGTGTGTAATATGTGTGTGTATATGGGCACATAATATAAGCTCCATCTTATCCACTTACCATGCTCTTTTAGATGTCTATATATAAATATATGTCTTCATATTTTTTTTGAATAATTATAATGACGATCAGTTTTATAAAAGTAGAAAATATACAAACAGTGAATGGAGTTTTAATTAAATCAGAACATGTTGTACTTTGTGTATAGGAAATCTTTTGTGTTATAGTAATTTTCTATAGGTATGAAAGACTTCTCTCTTTCACTCTCTCACATGTGAGGTTCTTTTATTTGTGGTATTACAAATGAACACTACATCTTCTTGCAAATTGGGCTTACTTAAATTGAGAGGGTTGGATATACAAAATGCATACAAGTCAGTACACGGATTCCTTCATTTTGCATTCTCTTGTCCCTTTACTTTTTTTCATTATTTCAGCTTAACACAAGAGTATTCTTCCTTCTATTATTTCGTGTAGTGACTTTAAAAAAATTAAAGTCATTCCATTCTTCAAACAGCTTTTTATTTCATCCCATTCAATTTCTTTGCAGATTTAAATTTTAAACGTATAGGTGTATGCTATACTTACTACTTACAGCTTACAGCATATATACAATGTATACAGTATACAGTACACCAATACCATACAGAATAGAATATGAAAAAGAAGAAAGAAGCTAGAGATGATGCAGGTAGAAGAGCAAAAACGCATAAAGCAGATCAGGGAATAGTAGTTAATTAGAGCTTGGATTTAAAATGTAATTGTGCATTTATTTATACGTACGAAACTTGATTCTTCATCGTACATTGTACGGCACTCACCTGTGTTCCGTGTCTTGTGCACAAAAATATATTTACTTGAAATACATGCTCACACAAAAGCAAAATGGGGAAATTTATTCTCTTTTTTTATAGCAGAGTATACAAAGTATTACAAAGTAAAAATCATTGGGCATATGGTACATGGTAGAGGCTAAGAAAAATCTTTACGCATAAACAACCACCTGTTAAAATACATGTGTACATATGATGTGATCTTTGTATATTTTTTTTTTTCAATAGCTTATACTTCCAATGAAAGGGAAATTGTATAAAATATTTATAATAGTAATAATTATATATCTTGTTGAGTGTTGAGTGTTGAGAGGGTGAAATAGAATGAAAGAAAGTAGTTTCTCAATTTTCACAACTTGTGCGTAGAAAGAAATCATCATGCATAATTATAATGACCGAATATTATATATATATATAATATAACTATATGTAACCAAATAACTTAACATTTGTGTGTAGTCCATTATGTTATCTTATCTACTATCTATGGATGGATTTCATATGATGTACATTGTGCATTATCGAAAGTACGGCGAGAGTAAAGTTATAAATAATAATAATACAAAGTTATGGATTAATTTCTCAAGTTTGAGTATCAAATCTTTGAATGCATCAATAAGAAAAAAGGATGTACATTTATTAAGTACTGAGTACAAAGTAAAAGGTATAACATGAACTTGCTGTATAATTATTATTGCTAATAAAAAGTAGTTTTCATTCACGAGCCACATTATAAATGTATTAGGATGTATCCATTCAAATACTTGGATAGTTAGTGCAGAGGAAGAGAGACAGAGTGAGAGAGAGAAAGAGCCATTCATTCATTGACGACTCCTTAATTTACAAATTTCTAATAAAGAGATGATGTTAATGATAATGAAATTATTATACTATTTATCTGCACAGTTTTCAAATTAGGTATTGTTTATTTGCATATTATATTATTAGCCTTTTTGTGGCTACTGAAGCTCACTGTAATCATTTGACTTTTGATTTGAATGATAGGAAGTTTAAATAAGAGAGATACCGACTTGAAACATGACAAGTAATGTATCTATTACACTCAACACTCAACTACAAAACGTGAATGAGCCTATGGAAATACATCATATCGTACATCTCTTTTATAAATGTGCTCATAAATCTGTGAAATTTGATTAAAATCACTATATCAAAAAGTAGAAACTTTTTTGATTTTACATGAAATTTTCGAAATTTTATTCTTGTAACTTGTAACATACGAGATACAAGAGCAGTACTGATTGACAGAGGGTAGCAAAAGTAAATGGTATAAAACAAATCAAATCAAGTAGTAAATTTCAAAAAATAACAAAAACATGACCAACAAAGAAACCACTAGTACATTTATCATTTATCATACATGTAGTGTAGAATATACAATATATATATATACAACTGTGCACACGGTGATACGAGATACAGATCCTAATTGATTTCAAATCACAATCACAATTTGGTATTGATTATTGGGTTATCTTGTAGTGCGAGGGTCATGCATGCTCATGTTCCTTCTCCCATAATTCAGTCTATGTCTGAGAAAAGCCACAAGGCAGCACGAAAAAAAAACTCAACTCGACAACTCTACTGAACTGACAAACCTTTTATCAGGCTTCATTTTTCTATATTTCATATGTATATATAGCATATTATGATATGTATACTGGATTTGTGTACCAGTATGTGTATGTGGTACTGCAGGCTACGTAAGATGGAGAAAAAAAGAGAAACTGTACTCGAATTCAGACTAAATACTAAATACATTTGATTCAATTCCATTGACGTATACATAAAGTAAAAGTAGTTAAAGTAGTAAAAGTAAAATGATCATTGATTTATTTCCTGTGAGAATTTCTCCAAATCAAAATCAGAAAATCTCCACCTTTGGAAATTTATATTTATACATGGCTATATACAATATTTGTCTACTAACTTATCTCATACTGTTCATTATTAATGACTCTATAGTTTTCAAGCCGATAGGGCTACTTCCACATCTATAGTTCCTTGTTCTCTGTAAAAAGTCAGATTAAAAATCGTTTACATCTGCACGTTGTGTATCATGTACATATTATATAGATTATGTACAATGGGCATGGATCAACTTTTGGACATTAAAAACGGAAGTGGAAAAATCATTGTTTATTTGCTTTTTTGTATTTTCTCATCATCATTTTAGTATGTTTGTTTTATTATTACTCCTGTGTATATACAAAGTCCATTATCATTTATGATTATGATACATATCCAATATCATTATTGGTAAATTTATTGCTGGGTGCACAATTATTACTCTTACATGCAATTAGAAAATAATCGAAGAATTATTTGTACAAATTGCTAGTTGCAATTCACAAGACATTATAAAACGACTATACATTTATATAGATTTGTAATTTGTAAGGATAGTCAAGTTTGTACGCGGAATCTTAAACATTTATTCACAATTCACGAGCAATCGTCATAAATAATAATAATTGTTGTTGTTATATCCCTTTATTGGTATCAGCTTACAACTGTAAGTATGAGTGTGTAACTGTGTGTGCATAAACTCAATACTCAATACATTTATGAATCGTGAATACTCCACTTTGTCATGTCAACTTTTGTTGGTGGATCAGATGGGGTGAAGCTGAAAAAAAAACATACGAGTGAATGTATATGTATATACATATTTTTCCTGAGCTGTCAAACGCTAGCCAATCTTGCTCCAATAGCAAATAAAAAGATTTTTTTTTTACCTTTTATTGACTTGAAGTTTGGTTTTTTTTGTAATTAATTTTACAATTTCATGCCCTATTACATATATATAGTCTGTAGTCTGTAGTTTATAGCACTTTTCTAAAAAAAATCACAGTCAAATGAACACCATATAATGTGATTGTTACTGAATCGTAGGCAGATAAACACAAAACACAAACTAATCAGGTGTGTATTGTGTATGTGTATGTATTATGGATGTATAATGGTAATGATGGTAATAATAATCAAAGTTTTATTGGACTTTATCTTCTTTTGCCATCCTGAAGCTACTCAGCATCATTGTGACAGACACTAGTGTGTGTGTGTGTGTGTGTATAGTATATATTTATGTATATGTAGGGAGAAAGAGAGACATTAAGCTACCATAAATCGAGAAAATGTGACAAAAAATAGAGTATCCATTCGTTTTCGTTTTCCTCCTATTCCATAACATCTTGTTACCATGCTTGTTCTACCTTATTAGATGATATGATTATATTATATTTTATATTGCATGTGATTTTATGTTTTGCATGTGCAATGTACATGTGTATTATAAAAAAGTAAAACGCATTTTTTTCTCCTTTACCTCTGTTGTGTTTTTGTGATTTACGCAACAACAACATATAATTTCAATTTCATCCGTAAAGACAATGAGAGCAAAAAAAAATTCAGATGGACAAATCAAATGAAACCATGTACTAACGATTTACAAGGAACAAAAACTTGTTGATCACAAATGTATTAAATTTTCTTCTTTTTTCCATCGTTTTATTCCTACGTAATACTTCAGAGCTTGAGTACTGGATAGATAATAGATGTATATATATATATGGATTGAGTACAAATTGACTACAGTATAATAATATATAATATACAGGATATATCCAATCTTCATATGGGATAAACTGCACACTGTATACACATCGTACATAGTACATGTAAATTTAATTGTGTGAACATTATAATAGGAAATGTATATGGAAAATGAATAAGAAACCGAACATGAGTGGACACAAAAAAACTCAAACGAAAGATAAAGAGAATGGATCGTGAAAAGACATCAAAGAAAGGAAAAAAATCACTAGTGGTCAGTAGAATGAAAGCAAAAACAGGGGGTATAAAAACCCTATTCATAGTGGAATATAATGAATAATCGGAGATGATGAAGGACATTTGTGAACAAAAATAGACTTTGATTTAGAATTTAGATTCTTACTTAATACTTTATATTGTTTGAAACAAGATTGTATGCTGCATGAACTGTCATTTGTGCAAAATAAAGAAAATAATAATTAAGAAATCCACTGCGTTTGCTGGAACTTGAATATTGAACATTGCACATTGTGAAATCTTCATACACTAAAAGTAAAGTTGTAGAATCTAGTGAGATTTATTTAGCTTTTATATAATGTACCTTGAAATTGTGCCTTAGTGCTCTTCAGCCAAGTTCTTTCCAGTCATTCTGTATGTAAATGACAGGTACAAAGCTAATGAGATTGAGTTAATGGCCATTAAGTTTGAGACTTACAATTTGAGTTGTGTCCACCATTGTGGACTGCGGACGATAGCTCAGTTGAAGAGTGTAGATGTGTAGGATTAACTTGATAAACATTCATATAGTATGGATTCCATACCACACCATTTGTCTTGAGTAACATTTTTATGTAAGAATGGACTATAGAAAAACGATTTGTCAAAAAACTAAAGATGATGAGCTTTATTACATAGGACTTATATAATTCAAGCACGGAAAAGAAAAAACGAAAGATGTACGAATCAACATACATGACAAGCAGAGATTTTTCAAGTGCACGTTTTTTCCTACAAGTTTGTTTACACTGAAAATACAATGTCAAAAAAAATGAATGTGAGCAGATAGGATGCAAGTGAAGAGAAATGAGAGAGTATAAAATACACAATATCCAGGAGCAAAAACCTTTAATTTCCTATACCTTGTCTTGTCTTTTATTTTCGTCGTCTTATGGTATACAATACGCAAATCTTGATGTATTTTGTATTGTCCTATTCCCTATTCAGATTCCGCAAAAGATGTTTGCACTATATTATGCATCTCAACTCTCAACATAATATGTCTATATATGCTATATGCTATACTGTTGTAATAAATTATATATTTTAGCGCCTTCTAACCATCACGACAATATTTCTTCAGTTTTGCGATTAGTTCTCATCTCATTTCAACCTTGAACACTATCCAATTCGACGGCATGTCATCCACCATTATACATTATATGCACTGACAGCATATCAGTATTAAATAAATACGCAAAAAATAGTAAATATACACTTATTTTGTGAATATTGCGTATTCCTTCATCCCATCAACATTCAATGTAACAATATTATTATGCATAATACTTGAAAATACTCACATGTGATTATGTTTACGTTTTACTGTTTTTTGGCATACGTGCCATATTATACTACACAATCTCTTACAAGTTATTTCACACATAGATACGAAATTGTTGTGAAAAATGATACAGTTACTGAGAGCAGAACGCAAAGCAATCCGAAAAATACTCCCGGAATGAGCATACTTATTGCTAATAATACACTACTTAGTTGGTAAGTGGAATGAGGTACTGCGTAGCTAGATTTATTTAAATTATAACATGAAACATCAAAACAAGTCTTACCGAAAAGCGAAAAGTCAACTGCCTAATCGTATACTGTATATTGTACATGGTGACATGAGACAGGAAGTTGGCTAAAAGTAAATGAACTGCTAAAACTCTGGCGTAGTGAACTGAGCTCATTTAGTATTCTAATAATGGATTCTCAGAAAAATTTACACAAATTTCACACGAATTACCTTAAGAATCATTATGCTCTCTAGTTTCCTTGTTATTCAAGTGTCCCAATCAAGAAGTATATATGTATATGTACACTGCACACTGTATGTATCATGATTACATCTGGATTGTTATCAAATATAATACTGAAAATCTAAATTATTCAATTTTGAATACTAACTATGTGACGTTGTAATCAGTGTAATGCAGGACGAAGGGATTTTTAAACTTGTACTAGACTCTAGACTTTGGACTTGCACCTTTGCTAATAACGTTTAAAGCTTTTTTCCAATTTCCGTAGTGGACGAAAAAATTTTGGGAAGTTTGCTTTTACTTGACCGGTAAACGTCATTGCATTTATAATATTGGTGTTGTAGTTGCAATGGTAGTTTAACTAAGAAAAAGAAGCCTGAGCCAATATTATAAGTACAAGCTCCGCAGATACTGGTTAATTGGGAAGGGGAAAAAAATATATATTTATTGTGAAATTCTAGTGGAATTCAAACTTGACTTTCCTTTACAAAAAAATACATGTGTTATGTACATATAATTTGTAAAAGCTTATAGTTTAAATGTCCATGGACGCATTTTAAATGCATGAAACATCTCTTAATCTGAATTATACATAATACATTCATGTTGTCATTTTTTAGTTTTAAAACACAAAGCAAGAACATTTATCTGTTGTTGAAGAATGTCAAATTTTTTAAAATATGAGCATGCGAAATATGACAAAAACATTTATTTCATTAACCATGAACTATAGAATTTTTTTAACTGTTTGTTTTTTATTTCGCCAAAATCCCTAAAAAAATCATTAATTAATGTTCTTGTAGGACTCTGTAAGTTGCATGTGTATACATAATATCTACCACATAAAATGTATGTATGGAATATGGAATGTAATGGCCAGTGTAAATATCATTCACTTTAATGCCACATGTTCATGAGCTTTTGTGTTTTTACGCATGATATGTATTGTTCATATATATATATATATATATATATATATATCATTGCAGATCTGAGTATTACGGCAATGAACGACATAAAGATAATAAGAATACTATTATACATAATATTTTTATTATTATTATAGTGTAATTGAAATGCGTCTCGTATAAATCTTAACTCACCTAACGCTATTAACCTCAACGCAAGAAATTTTGCAGACTACTGTGTATCTAGAATATAGATGAATATATACATATATTATATATTATGTAGACGCACACAATTATAATCGTATATTTTGTATACTAAGACTCTATGTGCACTTTTTATAAACTATAGCTATAAAGTTTGAACGTCAGCCAATCCAAAGTTTGCAGTCTGGTGTGGGGAAATACTAAATGCAATTACAGTGCAAATTCCCGATTGCGAAATGCGAAATATCTCATCAGCAAGACCACAAAAGATGCAATTTTTATTTTCCATCTCCCTCGCACTTGCTCTTTTTATATACATAATACATACATGTATACATGCCTGTGTATGTATTTTACATGCATGCATTACAGTATTTTATATGTATAGTTTATACCTAGAATAATATCTAGTCTGTGTGTACACATGTTTACTTGTAAACTATTTTTCCTTGTGTCCATGTGATTGTATGTGTGTGTGTGTGTGAAATTTGCTTCTGTTTCATCTATTTTCCTATTCATACACACATGATATTACGTACTGGATATTAAGTTAAAAGTACTTTACATGTGATAGTTTTTCGATTCTCGATACGTGTGAGACTTTAGAGTTGAGACGTGGCTACTCTTGCACGTCAGTTGTCCATCCATTTCTGACTGCTGACGCTCATTTAAACTTGAGACAACAACAAGGCATGTAAAAAGTTAAGTGCTTACAACTTACAATCACACACATACAAACACAAACACACACACATCTCATTACAACTACATGGAGTACGAGTGCGACACAAAGTAACTAGTAACTATACGTAATATATTATATTAAAGTTTATCTTCAACGGTTTCATCTGTCTTAATTCTCATTTCAATCCCAACTATAAATCTGACTAGACGGTCTAATAACTGACGGCTAGGCTATAGTATTTAGTATTATTATAAGAGATTCAGTACCATTTGCATACAGTTGACAGTGGGATAGACGGTTGATTGTCGTTATTTTGTGTTACGATTACGGTAAAGGTCAAAAGTCAGCAACGTTCCATCATGTAGATAGATCTTCTAAACTCATAATATGTGTTCTAGATAACCTCTCTATTATTATTTACATTATATATATTATACATTATCTTATCGTCATTACAAGAAATTATAATAGTGTACATATTATATTATACTTTTTGTTATTAGTTATTATTCCTCATGTAGTAACTAAAAGTAGGATTACGGTCAAACTGTATTTTGTATAAAATTGCAAAAAAAGATTGAAAACAAGAGGCAGAGGTTGAAATGTTTTGAAATTTGGAACAATCTTTATACATACTTATTTCTATTCATAAAAGTAGGAAAAAGCAGGAAGAAGATGGGTAGAGAGAAGATTGTGTCAAAGCTCAAAAAGATTAGATGCACTGATTCTATATAATTTTGTCTGTCTATTTCTTTCGATTTTTGAAGAAAAAAAAATATCGAGACGTGTATACTTCTAGATAATACTGATAATAATAATGTAATATATTATAATATTTGTAGGTAATAGTGTTTTTGTTTTTGTAGCACAAGGATTTATGTACTTGTGGAATACCTTAAAGTGCTAGGGTTAAAAGGCTTCAAACTTCAAAGGTAACTTCTTGCTTTCTGTATAGCGAGTCTATCTGAGTGAACATTTTAAAGAAGTGTAGGCACATGTAAATATCCGTCAGTCTGTGTCCTGGTCCGTTCATTCATTCATTCATCTATCTATCTATCCATCCATCCATCTATCTATCTAGCTCAATGAGTCACAAGTGGCTCACTTTTATACTACATTCATTCATTCATACATATTATAATATATTTATACTTTAACTTGACTCTTACAGCGTTTCCCCCCAAAATTTTCCTATAGTTATTTTTGTACAACATTTTTCCAAAGTTCACAGACTGTAGAGTCAACATAGATATAGATATATGTATCAATATTATGTATTATGCATATAATATATAATATACTCTGCTGAAGTACGGCCTGTTATACTGTTATACCTTCCATGCCTCAGTGAATGACTTACCGAGTTGTTTAAAGGGCTTAGAATCGATTTGGACTGAGTTATAGGTATTGTTTGTCAGATTTTTTTCCCATACAAAAGGGTACTAAAATATATTGTATAATTTTAGTAAATGAAAATGACGACATATTATAGTGTATGAATTATAAGTAAATTACATATTATACATAAAACAGTACAGAATACAAAATGGTTATTGCATTAGTGTTTCTTGGAATGTTCAGGCTATAATATACAATATACCTACTGCCGTCTGAAATGAAAGGAGAGTAAAAAGGGTCTGTTTTGTCATATATTGTGTGTGTATGTTTTTATCATCTTTTGGTGTTTGCCTCAATGCCTCAAGGCAGTCGTGCACTATTCGATTAGAGTGCCTGAACCCAACACACACTGTTTATAACACAGATACACAAGCTCTGACTGACTGTACGTACTGTTTTCATCATCGTCTCACAATTCTCAATCAGTAAGTAGTCTGCATTTTGTTAAAAACTTGTGCACTTGTGCACATATATATCATATACAAACAGTCACATTTTGTACACACACATGATACAAACGTCAACAATCAACACAAAAATTCGAGTTTTGTTGAAATATTTTTTTGAATGTGAAACAGTGAGCACTGAACTGAAGTGAAGTGTCCTACGTGCACTTGTGAGTTATTGTAAAATAGTACACACACATCTTCAACACATGTATACAGATATATATATAATATAAATACAAGAGTGGGAGATGAATAAACT
>JAQGBI010000622.1:0-14175 GCA_034698325.1 Sminthurinus elegans | reverse complement strand
GGTACTATTTGTTAACTTACTATATAATAATAAAAATTAATTACATAATATGTATAAAGTTTATTTATTTGAGATTAATTTTTTTATATCAAATTACAGGAGTATATTTTGACTCACGGGTGGAACACATCAAAGTAAGAAACAATTTATTTTTTATTTGATGTCTAATATGTCAACGCTTGTACATTTATGTATGTATATACATTGTATATTTGAAACCCTACAAGTGTATATATATACAATATTATATATACAATATTACAAGTAAAGACTATCGCAGATAGAAATGAGCGGAGCGAGCGACCGAGGGTTTTCCAAATTACCGTTCGAAAATCGCTGTGTTTTTAAGACCCTATTATCTAGCCAAAAATAATAAAAGTTATTAAAAAATTATTTATTTTTACCATTACATATACCCTATTTTTCTACCCCTTTTATAAAAATTATTTTTTTTTTACCATTACATATACCCTATTTTTCTACCCCTTTTATAAAAATTATTTTTTTTTACCATTACATATACCCTATTTTTCTACCCCTTATTAAAAAATTATTTTTTTTACCATTATATATACCCTATTTTTCTACCCCTTTTATAAAAATTATTTTTTTTACCATTACATATACCCTATTTTTCTACCCCTTTTATAAAAATTATTTTTTTTTACCATTACATATACCCTATTTTTCTACCCCTTTTATAAAAATTATTTTTTTTACCATTACATATACCCTATTTTTCTACCCCTTATTAAAAAATTATTTTTTTTACCATTACATATACCCTATTTTTGTACCGCTTTTACACAAAAATCATTACACTTTTTTGATGAAATCTGTTCTAATAAGAGCTCCGCTCGCTCCGCTCAATAATATGCTAAATTTTTTAACATGTGCTCCTATTTCTATTTTTTCGTTTTTTTTTTTCAAATGAATAGTTTGTAGACTTTTGCGGCAAATACAGGTATATATATTATATACATTTTTTTATTTAACCTTTTAGAATTTTACAAAATGTATATATGTGTATGTGAGTTTTCTTGTTGCTTTGAACTGAATGAAAAATTCATTTGAGTGGTAGTTTTTATGACTAAAATTTTACCATGCGACCTTTAATCTTAAAAAATAAAATAATCATTTTTTTACATGTTGTATCTTTTATATAGAATTCCACTCTTACAATATCTGTGCTCTCCAAAATGTTCAGATTACAGAAGTCCAGCATATGAAGCATCTTCTAGCGGTGATTCAGATTCTGATGACAGTGCAATCGCAAAAGTTCTTCTACCAAAGTGAAAGTGAGTTTCAAAGTTTCGAAGAGCTATCTACACTCTACACTACGAAGGGCTTTTAGCTAAAGTCATATGATAAAGTCTTTGTGGTTTTTTGTTACTACATTATAACAGCTTTCATCGTTCTACGTTGTAAAACATAAACAACCGTACTCCACATTTTTTTTGCAATATTTGTGCACATATCTACACGTTGTTGTAATTTTATATTGAATGTTAAGTATTTTAGATCAAGATATGCTACCCTTCATCTAATTTTTTGTTACATGAAAGAGTTTTCCGTTTTATATCAAAAATTGCCAGAAAAATTTCGTAACAGATATATAAATACGAATATTTTATTCCCTTTTGTTAACCATGTAAGAATTCTAGAATACAGCATTACCAAACTACATAATATACATATCTATATATACAACAAAAAAAATCAAAATCTTCCTACGTTACAGCAATGCCAAAACTATTTAATAAGTACACATATTTTTTATACAGTAAATGTACATATATAAATAGTACGTGTATTACAAATGATATAAAAGTATATACATGATGTAATGAACAATATATTGAGTATAATCAGAAATTGCCTGAGCTAATCAATTACTGATGAGAACTTACTTTAAGTAGTTTTAATAACTACTATATAATATATAATATAAAAAATATGTATGAACTCTGTAAGTACCCTCCTCTACACTATTCAACAACATGTATATATATGTGTAATATAGTGAGGGGTCAATACTACTATGTATTCATGACTGCAAGGTCTCTTATACAATTTCTACACAATATATTATATAAATACTATCAAAATACTCCATTTTCTATTCTAATGAAATAAAAAGTAAAATTCTTCAAAAAGTGACCGAAAAAATTCTATTGTTCTGCTACTTCGTCATATATAATAGATACGATACATAGAAGCGCAAGAAAAACTGCAACCCTCTAAAAAATTATTATACATTTGTTCTAGCTGCTTCATATTTTATACATGAAACAAAACGTAATATTAGAGTGTGTATTTATGCATGCATCCTTTTTGTATAACGACTTATGTTTTAATGATTATCGACAATTTTAACCATCTTTTGTTTAGTATGAGAAAAAGTGCACTGTGGAAGATAAACTTTTATTACTGATTTTTGTGCATACTATAGATAATTATGGATACTCATCATTAGAGTGCTTACTTGTGTCTAAGTAACTGTTAGAGCATGTCTTATATATTATAACATATCTTACTTTGTTATTTGTCATGAAGAGGTGCTAATTATTTCTTAGAAAAATAGGAGAATATATTAGAGGAAAAGAAGAGTGTGGAATAATTTTGTGGGTGTGTTAAAATCTCATATACATATTTATACTTTTTTGCACACATATATATATATATATGTATTAGTGTACTCTGATTTCTGTTCAAAACAAAAACAAAAAGGACAATAGTATACAAAATACATATTATATGTATATACAAAAGACGTCAGCAAATAAGACGAAAGGTTAATTCAGTACATTAGCAAGTAGAGTGTTAAATGTTAATTATTATATTTCATAGGTTTAGATGTAGACGATATGCCAAGCCAAAAAGCAAACATAAACGCATAAAAAATATCCATGGAGGATCTAAGTACTTCTCATGTGCATTTACAAATGGTTAGAATTGTAAGTGTAAATAGATAATGCGTACATAGTATAATAATATATAAGTAAAGAGTAGGATTATCTTATGCCACAAAAAAAACATGGGCACCTAAAATGTTAGTACTTATTTATATTTATACATGTGCACATATTACAAAATGGCACATGTCCACGATTCATGATTAGATATGTGCATATGATGAAGATTTTAAGATCGACAATATGACAATATAAAGCATGTAGGTACACATCAGAATGTTTGTAAGTTTGTATAAAAGGACGTTTGTAATAAAAAAAAGTACTGATGGTGAAAGTACAAAGCACCTCTATAAATACTAAATAAATATATATGTTTGTAGTGTACATGTAGTGTACAGTAGTAACTTCATTTAAAATCTAAAACCCATCATGTAAATAACATGCATAAGTATAAAATATCTTGTACAAGACTGTAAAATGCACTACAGCAAGATGTATAAAAAATACATGCAGAAAGTACAACTCAAATGAAAAAATTAGGGTAGTAGTCACAACTAGAACTAGAACTGAGAGGAGAAAATTTTTGCACAAGTCACAAGTCCAGTCACATGGTTTACCTACATAAAAGTAAAGAGAATATAGGGAAAAGTAAGGCACACATGATGGTCTACATACTACATGCTAAACTGCCACAAAGTAAAAGTAGACTGCACCAAAAACACACAGGCACTAGGCAGACATGTGTAGAAGAAAAATCAATTTTTATTGCCAAACTAAATAAAAGTATGAAAATTATCAACCATGGTTCATGAATGAAATGATAATTTTATTTTATTTTTTTCCAGGAATTATACATCAATTCCAGTTCAATGATATGAAGATGAATTCGTGTTAAATCATTTGTGCTAAAATGCTGTTAACTACTAAGTAACTACACCATTTAGTGTATAGTGACTAGCAAATTTTCATCGAATAGGAACCTCAGAAAAGTAGGTGTGTCATGCTCTATACAGTATGTACGTAAATATATATATGTAGTCAAGTTGCGAATGTTTTTAGTTTGCTCTAATTTTAGAATCCGAAAGAGCGTGTGAATTTTACAACTAGTCAGATCTGAGATCTGAGATCTGGGAGCAACACAGATACAAGATACACACCAGTTTTTATTTTAAAATAAGCATAACTCGTTTCTCTCTCTCTCTCTGAAATTATTTAATATATTGTACTTACATTTTAACAGTACAGTGTCTGGGTGCATGTGTGTATCATGAGAGTAACATTATCTTCATTAAATTTAATATAATAAAGGTTTGAGCGTTGTTGACGACGTTCATCTGGATATATAATAAAGTTAAAATTTTCCACTTACATCTTTTATTTTTAAATCTTAAATCTGTCTGCCTGGAGCCTAGAAAAACAGAATAAAATAATATATATTATATAATCAATAAGATTTAAAAATAAATATCTATCTAGGAATAATAATTAATAACCGTACTACAAAAAATATAAACACATACACGTTAAGAAAAAAATCAATTTCTTTTTTCTCTGTCTCGGATCCGTAACTAAATATCTAAAATTTTCAAGTATCATCACCGTGTGAGTGTTAAATAAATAGCTACTTCAATTATATAAAAAATTTAAAAGTAAATATTTACACAAGACAAATCCAAAGTACAGACAAATCACTTTTTTTTTTGTCAAATTCACTTGAATCAAAAGTAAGTACAAAAAAACAGATACGAATCACAAAGTTCAAAGTTTCAAGTAATTTAATAACTGAACCAGTATCAGTGTTTGGTATACAATACTATTTTTATAAATTTTTTAACAAATATAGCCTTTGTTGTACGTCCAAGTAGTATTGATTAACTCTTCTAATTGTAGTTGTTAGTTACTTTTGTCGTCCTCTGGTTTTTTAAGTGTCTATATAGTTGAATTCAGAAGCAAATAAGCAATCAAATTGATCTCTTCATAATATATAATATATCTGTATTGTTGTGTAGTTTTTTTTTCTATTTTGGACTTCGTCTGATGAAATCCTTCACATTTTTTTCCTACTTTGTCATCCTAGTATTATTTTGATGTATGTGCTACGTGTACTAAAATTTTGTTTTATAAACAAGATGAACAGCAGAGAGGATTAAAACAGTATTCTTGAGTCATACAATTAAAGATGATTATTGATTCGTTGTGTCATCTTGTGATTTTTTGATTGTGACATATATTTTTGTCCACTACAGATTATATCCAAATAGACGGTGCAAAATGTTTCTCATCAAAAAAGCGTGTTCAGCTGGATTGGGTAGTAATGGGGCTTTAGCTTCTACAGCCGTTCGGGCAATGTCTTCATACAATGGTCATCAAATACCCGAACGACTTAGCCATGTAAGTCATTTGGAATTTTAAAGATTACTATTTATTTTGAATATAATATGCGTTTAATATGTCCATAATCTATGTTATGAATTATTATGACATTTATTGTACAAAAGTATTGATACTATTAAGTAATAATAGTTGAGTAAAAGATCACACAACAAAGTAAACATTACATAAAAGTAATTAATGGTTTTTATCATCAATGTATATATATATATTATAGATTCCAACAGCCGATGATCCTTTATTCTTTGAGATGGTTGAATACTTTTTCCATCGTGCTTGTATGGTAGCTGAAACAAAGTAAGATCATCCTTTCTTTAGTGTTTGAGAAGGAAACAGAAATTTAATATGTCATAATATATACATACTTACATGTATTTATTATTATGGATGCAGTAACAATGAGAAATACATTATAAGTAAATGCTCGTACTGCATTTCCATTGTATATGGAGAAAGGGTTGAAGTATACAGACATATGTACTTATTAAATTATTATTTCTTGTATTTATATTACAGATTAGTCAGTGACTTGAATATGGGACCCAAGGCAAGTAAAAATTTATTGGTTATTGGTTATCACATTATTTTGATATATATATATATACCTATAGACTATAGTTGTAACACAAGAATTTTCCAGTCAATTCTATTTACTTGACCTGATTTTGTATTTTGTATTGACATGATTAATATATATACTATAATATTATGGAAACAAAATTTATTATACTTCATATCACTCATCAAATTGTTATTTTCTATTATGTTCCCATTCGTATAGGCTACAATCGAACAAAAAACCGAGAAAGCTGCTGGAATTATCAGTGAGTGTATATACATTATACATACTCATTATTGTGATCTGTTTGGAATTTTTATTTATTGGGTTTTTTGATCAGTACATTTATAGTAGAGTACACAAAGTACTAATACTTTACTTTATTTCAATTCAATTGAATAGGAATAATGCAACCATGTCATCATGTATTGGAAGTAGCTTTTCCAATCAAACGGGATTCTGGAAAATATGAAATGATTACTGCATACAGAGCTCAACATTCAAATCATAGGACGCCCACAAAAGGGGGTAAGAATTCTTTTTCTTTTGCTATAATACTTATTAGTATTTGTAATTATCCTAATCCAGTTGTTGTTTCGTGACATCACCTTCATCTACATATATATATGCAATTAGTAACATGCTTGATTTTCCTGTTAATTTTTAAAAGAAGGACACATCTATATTTCATCTATATATAGTATCATCTATATAGTATCATATCTTTCTTCTCTATCCCTTCTTTTTATCACGAATGAGAGCCACTCTCCATAATATTATAGAAATTGAACAGTTCATATATTATTGTATCAGCATACAATGTAACGTTTCTTGTTACTACCTAAATCCAGGCATAGTAAAACATACTGTACAAAATATAGAAGACATGTCACTACTCATATGTTATATTATATGAGTATCAAATTTTATGAAACTTGTGTCTGTGTACTAAGTATAGGTAGGATTTGGGCTTTGTGTGTTTTAGCAATTAAACATTATATCTTTTCATTTAGTTTTCCTGGTCTCAGAATCGTAATAATACTAATAATCATTATTATTATTATTATTATTATTATTCTCTTTGAACACGGCACAATGTCAAATGTATGTATGCATGTATATAGGAGCCAGTTTAAACAGGTTTTATGTAGTTGCTCTGTTGCTTTAGGATAAAATACTTTTGACAAATAAGCCTATAATGAAAAGTCTGCAGTTTTTTTTTTTTACAATTATTATATGTGAATTATTATGTATAATATCATACATGTATTTAATATTTATCCTCCACATATGAATAGTTGTAGAGTTGAGTTGAGCAATGTGTGCGTGAGTGTCAAATATGTTGTTATTATAAACATGATTTTTCTATCGATTACTATAGTCAGTTTATGATATTATGTACATAGTACATGTAGACATTAGACATGCATCCATCATCATGTTTATTCTACATGATTAAAGTATTAAAAAGTGGTACAGTTCTTTGAAAAGTTTGTATAGTGACGTATACATATATTATATTATTATAGTTTATTAGTTATTAGAACAGAGCCTGGATTAAAGATGATGATATTAATTGTACACACACGTACACAATATTCAACATATGTATTATATTACAGATATTACAGCTTCCAAATCAATATACAATAGAGTGACGTGAGTTGTACTCTGCACCTTCCACACATAAAAAAATATAAAATATATATTTAATGCTGTCTCGTCTTTCATCTTCATTCATTACACGTGCGTACTTAAAGCAAAACATAATAATGTATATAATGTGAATGTAATGGAAGAATTCAACTTTCCCAACTGACTTTGTACTTTACACATGACACTGTAAAGTGAAACCAAGTCCATGTTCTTATCTTATCAATTGAGTTGAGTGTGTAAATAGACAGTCTCATATTTCATTACATATTGTTGTCAACCATTCAATAACATGATCTTCTGCATAATTTATTCAATAAGAGCTACTACTATTTGAAGCATTAAAAGTAAAAATAGCTTAAACCAATAGATAACCAAGACTCTTTTTTTTGTCTTTTTTTTTGTATTACAATATGCATGTTGACTTAGAAAAAATAACTGGCAGTATTAATTATTTGAACGGATTAGGAAAACCCAACATGAAACACATAAGACATAAGGATGGCACCATGTGAAATATGTATTTTACAAATGTTAAACCGAACATCAGGAAATTCATTTTATCTCTTGTATCATATAAAATATAATAATATATTTATCAAATTTTAGATTAAGATTAAGCAATTGCATTTTATATAACATTTTTATATATGGTCGGAAGATGTCCAATATTAAATAGAATGGGTTTGATGTTAGATAAATTTCATGTTGTAGGAATCTATCTTTTCTGTAGACTTTATAGACATAGTTGCATAAGAATAATTAATTACTTTGTGATTATGAAAAGAATGTCAAAGTGCATCCCTGTATATATATATTATATAAAGTATAGATATATATACATAAATTTTATCAAACGTATTATACATATGTATGTTACAGGTATCCGTTACTCGGATGATGTATGTATTGATGAAGTTAAAGCCCTCTCAGCCTTGATGACCTTTAAGTGTTCATGTGTCGACGTTCCATTCGGAGGCGCAAAGGCTGGAGTGAAAATCAATCCTCGAAATTATTCTGACAATGAATTAGAAAAGATTACTCGGCGATTTGCCCTTGAATTAGCCAAAAAGGTAATTTGGTATTATTATTCTTATGTTTTAAATTACGATTGCTGTTCTTTTTCTGTATATGTATTATACAGAAAGATTTCCTATTTCTTACAATACAGTCTATTAATTGTTAAATTTCTTTTTAAAACAAGGGTTTCATTGGACCCGGTATTGATGTACCTGCTCCTGATATGGTAAATTTAAACTTTATAATATTTTACGCTTTGGTCAAGAGCGTATAATTTCAAAAGTACAATTATTTCTAATTGTATGTAATAGGGAACTGGTGAACGAGAAATGTCTTGGATTGCTGATACCTACTCAAAAACTACTGGACATTTGGATATCAATGGTCATGCATGTGTAACTGGTAATTCTATAAGCAAATATATACCTGTTTTACACATGATGTAGTGTTTTCTAATGGCTCATCCTATCTCCTATTTCCTATTGTATTGTGTATTGAGACTTTTGAGACAGTGATTTACAAAATAATCAACCGGCTCTCGTTATGTTTTTAAGGTAAACCCATCAATCAAGGAGGTATTCATGGTCGTGTCAGTGCAACTGGTCGAGGAGTTTATCACGGTCTTGCCAATTTCGTCAATGAAGCTAGCTACATGGGCATGATTGGGCTTACAACTGGATTAAAAGGAAAAACGTTCATCGTTCAAGGTTAGAGTTCAAGGAAGGAGGCATCATTATATAAACATCTACATAATATATTATGTGTCATGAACAGATATTATTATGTATTCATGTATATTACATATATAGTACGTAATGTACAAAATTTTAAAGTAATCTGTTTACACTATGTTTTTTACTTATAGGTTTTGGTAATGTCGGTCTTCACACAACTCGTTATTTGGTTCGAGCTGGAGCTATTTGTGTTGGTATAGTTGAGCGAGATGGAAGTATCGTGAACAGAAACGGAATTGATCCAAAAGCTCTTGAAGATTATAAATTAGAAAATGGAACGGTTGTTGGTTTTCCTGGTGCTCAAAACTTTGATGGCGATTTAATCGTTGAAGAATGTGATATATTTATTCCCGCAGCCACTGAAAAAGCTATCACAAGTAAAAATGCTCATAACATTAAAGCAAAGGTATGCAATGAGCACATTTTACTGCTTATTTAGTGATTACATAACTTGTAAATTGTAAAATGTAGTGAAATGACACTTATTAAAAAATATTAATTATTGATTGATATATAATTAATAACTCATATAATATATGAAAAAAATCAAATAGATCATTGCCGAAGCTGCTAATGGACCCACTACCCCGGCTGCTGATAAAATCTTACAGGACAAGAAAGTATGTAAATTCTTTTATTTATTCATCACGAGATTGAATTTAAACATAGTTACTTGTCATTATTCATAATTCATAATGTACTGAAATGGACACTTTTATTTTTTATTTATAAATATAAAAGGTGTTGGTGATTCCTGATCTTTACATTAACGCGGGTGGTGTGACAGTCTCATATTTTGAATGGTTGAAGGTAAAATATTTTATTCTTAATACAATGTACAAAATATTCGAAAAACATCAACGTATACGTATATATGTATTGTACATGTTACACACTTTACTACCAATATTTTACATGGTAATAAATTATGAGCTAATAACAAATAACTATACAATTATTATTTTTCGCCTTGCAGAATCTCAATCACGTGTCCTATGGACGACTTACTTTTAAATATGATAGAGACTCCAACTACCATCTTTTGGAATCTGTTCAAGAATCTTTAGGTAAGTGTAGTATAATATATATATAGAGAGGGTTGATCAAAAAGTTATTCATGCATAAGTCCTACGATTTTGTGGTATTGAATTAATTTCACTAAACTTAATAGTAAAATTAAAATGATTATATCATTCTTACAATTCTTCTTCTTTTTTTTTTTTTACTTTAGAACGACGTTTTGGACCTGTTGGCGGACCTATCCCTGTAACTCCCAGTGAAGCATTTGCAAAACGAATGGGAGGTGCAAGTGAAAAGGATATTGTACATTCTGGTCTTGACTACACAATGGAACGTTCTGCTCGTAATATTATGAAAGTTGCCAACCAATACAATCTTGGTCTTGATTTACGAACTGCAGCTTACGTTCATTCAATTGAGAAAATCTTCTTAACTTATTCAACAGCTGGTCTCACGTTTTAAAAACTCAAACAAACCATAAAAGAAGAAAACCAAAGTAAATGAACATGATTTTATCCAATAGATTTTATTTACCTTACTACTTATGCTGTTACTACTACTACAACTACTACTTCTAATGTGTCTATATTGTTCACTATTTGTCATCGTCATCTCAGTTCAAACATTTTCTAACGTGTTCTACTATATAATATGTATACTTCATAGTTTTTTCACCACAACTTTCCTCGTTCACTACATTAGCTTTAAGAGGAACAAAATGAGTGAAACTCGTCCGTGATAATAAAACAACCGAAGAAACTATCTGCAATATTTTAAAATCTTTTAATAGCAGGACTTCATTGATATTATTATTACTATATTTATTAAACTATATTATTGATGTCTGCGTATATATATATATATATATATATGTATATGCATCAATGATGTGAATGAAAGTTGTGTACCTCTCGTCAAAAGAAAACAACTACAGTCTTAAAGTTAGGAGAAAGTGAATGTGATTTTATCAGCAACAACAACAACAGGAAGAAAAATGTTTCATTGGAAAATTTTGAAGTCAGTTCATGTGTAGATGTTGAAAATTCAATAGGAAGATACAATATAATATAATAACAATTCAAAAATGATATATATCATGTATTAGTCATTATATATTTTATGGACATTAAATTACGTCAATAGACACACGACACTTGAAAAGGTTATGAAATATCCACATATATATTATGTATATTATAAGTGCTGAAAACGAAAATACACTTATTGAAACTTACATATATATATATATAATATATATACATCATTATATACTTTAGATGAAAAACTTGAATTGCAATGTGTACTTATATACAAAAAAAAAAACAGGATTCAGAATTTACAATCTGTAATCTGGAATATGTGTCATTATAATTAACATTGTATAATATTACGATATCAAATGTGTTGGCTCATATAATAATATATAGTTATTAGTTGCAGTGCAACAGTTTTTAACCAATTTTAATGTTGTTTAAATTACTATTATTTTGTTATGTAAAAAAAAATTTGAAAAACTTTTAACCTTTTTAAAACTTTTACAATGTTTCATGTTGACATATATATAAACTGATGTAAAAGGATATGAAATGAGACGAGAGAGAAGTAGAATATTATCGGGTAGACATAAAAACGATATTTTAGAAATATTATAAATTATAATATATATTATTATAGTATTACTACTACACAATAATATAATAAGGAAAAACAAATATGCGGGCATTTAAAAAATTATAACTATTTAGGATAATAATTTATTGTATGTGCATATATACTAGACTACTACAGAAGTCTGTAGTTTAGTTTATTGTGTATGCACAGCGTAAAAATCTTGTGAAAGGAGAAGAAATATGAAAACGATATATTATATATATATATATTATAGTATTACATATATTGGTTTGAGTACATATGTCCGGTTTTTTTTCTTTTCACTGAAAAATATACAATCATTTTATGTAACTGAAACAAACAAAAAACTAGCCCTTTTTCTTTGGTGCTATTAGTAAAATGCCCAAATTTGTAAGTGTGTATTTGTTATGTTTTATTTTCCTTTTTCCTGCTATCAAATTATGAATATTATAATAATACATTACATACGAAATGTACATTTATATATAGTCAATATTGAGCTGTAGTTTGTGTGGTGCATTTTTTGTCCTTTACAACCCATAAACATAATAAAACAAAGTCATAATAATGAAAATAAAACACACTTTTATTTATAAAAAATCAAACCAAATTTCAGAGTTTTCGCATTGATTTTGTATATCTTGTCCTTTTGCATATAAAGCCATAATCATAACACATGTGTAGTTTTCAAAGTACATGCAGCAAGAAAAATATAAAAAGACATATTTCATGAAATTTTAATAATAATATGGAGTAGTGTTTCAATTGGAAAAAGGTATAAATTAGAAAATTGCCTCTTTATTCATACATTAAATATTTTAAACAGTATACTATAGACTTTAGATTAAGCTTTTTTGTACAAAATACAAACAAGAAAATATCAAATATATATATGTATATATATATATATTGATATATAACAGTAAGTTCAGACATTATACTCTTACGCTCTTTTAAGATCCCTACAATAATGTATCATATATTATTTAGAATTTTGTATTTAAGTTTTGTATCACCTGAATTCGTAGATGCTGATGTAGAGTAGAATAATCTTTTAGATCGTAGACATTAAACATATTGATAACAAACTACACTGATAGACAAGTAAACACATTCACTAATAATAATAATAATTTATTATTGTTACACACGCAGTTGTTCCTCTATTTCTTCTTCAGGTTCAGCATTCAGTACATCATGAATTTGTTCCTCCTCAGTATTGGATGGTGTATAACCCAGAGCTTTATCAACTCCAGCTAATACTTTTCTAACACTTTCTTTGTCTCGAATATTTAATGGAATAAAGGATATCAGACCATAATCTTCAATAATGGATGAAATTCCTTCATTGAGTTTTTTATATTTACTAGTAAATTGATCCTCTTGTAGACGATCTGTTAAGTACTTCAAGTCCAAAACATCAGTATAATATTCCAAATTAAATGCTAATTTTGTCTGATATTTTTCAATAAGGTCAACTTTTGAAAGAACATTGATTTGTGGAGTAGCAATATGAAGCATTGTTGAAAGAGAAGTGAGAAGACCAGCAACAAACTTTCCTATTTAAGAAAAAAATGAATACATTCAATATATTTTAATGTAAGTAAAAGCATGTATCATGTACTGGTAATTATTATTATTATTATTAAAGAACTATTATTATAGTCAGTAAATAATTCACAGTATTATATTATTCATTACCAATTTCAATACAATGATGAGAATCTACTAAATTGACAGCACATACTCTTATATTATTTTTTTCTAATTTTTCCAATATATTTTTGACTGCATCTGTATGAGTATAAAGTTCAATCTGGAAAATAAAAACAAATTAAATTTAGTATGCTCCAATACGGTTTCACATATAATCTATTAGTTTTTGGTTATGTAAAGTGTAAAGATACTAAAATAGTATTCCATACATGTAAGTTTTATATTTCATATTATGTATTACACTTACTTGACCAGGAAAATCAAAAATAACAAATTGTTTGGATCCAATTGTTCTCAAAAAGTTCCATAGCCAATCAAAATTGGTATCAAGATATTCCATAGCATACATCAAACCTCCGTTTGGTCCTAATTCTAATTCTTCCATGACTTCTTCAACTCGAATTAATTCTGTTACACAAAGAGCAGCTTCATATGGAAGTTCATCATTTCCTGGATCTAAATTGATAATGTGAACTTTTCTTCCAATCTTCCTCATAAAATTAGCCATGTGTAGACAATATGTAGATTTCCCACT
>JAQGBI010000621.1:0-14185 GCA_034698325.1 Sminthurinus elegans | reverse complement strand
ATCCATATCACAATTCCTCAGTCCTCAGGCGATCAAAATTAAACCAACTTTGAATGAAGAGAAACAAAGGACCATTATTAAAATTAGCTCTCAAAATTCCAATTGTATAATCATATAAGATTTACAATGTACAATGAAGCACCGTCAGTGTGTATATGCATTAAAAACATAATACGTAACTTACACAATACACAATGCACAATATATTACTCATTGTTTGTCTTATGAACAATGGGTACGTGGCCCATAAATCCATCATGAAAATAAAAACCACCAAAAAATTTCTGACAAAACTGATAAAACTCTTTGGAAAAATGGAGCCAATCGAAAGAATACACGAATTAATATACTTTTGCACAAAGGATCCAATATGCGGTAAACCTTGTACTTTTACATATACCTCAAAGAGTCATTGACATTATAAGGTGAAAATATCTGGACCAAAACCCATCTTTTAATGAACAATACACATGAATCAAAATCAGTATCAATGATGAGCAACCAGTAACGCCTCTTTAAAGATTACCGAATCATGCGTTGGGTTACAGCCATCTTTTAACACTAATGAAATACATATACTATTCCATTGTCAAAGATGATTTTTCCGAAATCCTTTCCATTTATTTAGTTAGTAATTGGCTGTGTTATCCGTCCTTTATTCAAGATTCAAGTTTTTTTTACAGGAGTGTCAAATTTGTCGACTCTTGTGTGTCCGAGAAGTAACAGAAGAAGTTAAATTATAGCTTTGAAGCACACAGTACTTGATGCTGCGTAATCAAAAACTTTAAACGGCATAATATTCAGAAGGTACATGGATGACCTCAATTTTTCAAGTGCTTGCTCCAAATTCTTGTAGTGAATATTATTTATGTATATAGATATAACAAACAACAACAAATGAGACTGGTGGAATGGGGAATCGAAATTGAATGACTCCCTCAAAACCCTAAGCGATTCGCTAGTAAAATATGGTACAGCAGCGTATAGCAGGTCAATGTTCTTTGATTTTTAATCAAAAAAATTCTTTTTGCAAGAAAACGATTCATCCATAAGAATCAAATTCAGGATTCAGATTAGAATAAGCAAAAGTAGAATACAAATGTCAATCGTCATGTGAAGTAAACACGGCATAGGGCTGCTTTGAACATTCTATAGGAAAATACATGGCTGTTTTTTTTTCGACTTTCTCTGATATCTGAGATACTTTTGAAACCTCCAACAAACTTTGACTTCTAAATTAAACTGTATTATTATTGTCATTACTATTATAGTAACTCTAAATACAGCATAATTTAACAAGTTACTTACCAAAGTAAAATAAGATCCTACAAAAATGTTGTCCAAAACTTTTTATAGAAAAACTTTGATTCTTCCTTCAGAGAGATGATTTCATTTAAAGCTTCTTTATTAGTGAACAGTGAACAGTAAATTTCCGGCGTGGGAAATTTTTCAAAAAAAAAAAAACATGAGATGCGGAAAACTGCAAACGGTACTGAAAACTGAATAACTGTTTATCCTTAGTACTTTGGAGTCACACACGGTTATTCTTTGGATTTGCTATTTATTCCAAAACACTTGACATGAAATATCTAAAACGGTGTAGTAAAAACTGTTGTTCTTCAAATGAGGTATTATTATGGTAAAACCCAAAAGTCATTTTTCAATAATTTAATCTCATAATCATAAAATAGAAAAAAAAAACACTTTAAAAATCGTACCTGATAATAAAGGTGCATGTGCGTAGTTTCTCAAGTTATTAATGTCAAAGTAGCAAATTAAAACAATACATAGTTTTGTTATCTTATCAGCTGTCAATTTTTGACACAAGTTTGATTCAAACGATTGTAGATTGTAGCATCACATAATGTATGTGATAACACCAAAGATGATTGATTACCTACTCAGAATTGAGGTCCTCCAATATCTATATATAATCTATATTACACATACTTATAAATTGCATAATAACTCACAAAATGTTTGTTCACAAGATAAAGAAACATGCTATCTAATTTGTAATTTTATAACACGTATTGACAAAAGTTGATTGGTATTTTAGGACACCAAAAGTGGAGAGTTAAAAAGAAACTAAAATGTAAATAATCCTTTTTCAAGGTTGTGCACAGTATGCACGTCATAATATTATATATTATGCATTTACTGTGAATTAAGATGTTCCAAAAGTGGAGTAAAAATACATAGAATTGTGATCAGTATGAATGAAAAATAAAACAAAAAGCTTATATACTTATGTATCTCTGAAGCGAACAACAGTCTTGAACTTTCACCAACTAAAGTGAAAGCATAACATCGTTAGACAAACTTTTATGGACGTATCTATGTGAAAAGACAATGTTTCACATTTCACAATCCTTACCTTTTTATTTTGCACTTCAATGTACATGAGCTCAGGATTAATAAGATTATGCATGTTGTATACCACTAATAATTATCAAATGCATCAGTAATTCAGTATGGACTCAGCTGCATAGCAAATAAATAAATGTGTATAGACACATGTCATAATATATTATATATTTTAAAACTGAAAATTTATCATGTATTGACAGCAATGAACAAGGTGAAAAAAATGAAAGCTCTGTTAATCTATGAGAGGAATGAGGAAATAAAGTTAAACATATAGTATACCAATTTGCTTCTTTATAATTGATGAACTTGTACGATATCAGTTTATTTATCTAAAAACTATTACATAATGTTGGTTTATTTAATTTATTATCTTAAACATATCGTAATAGCATACTGCAGTAATTCAATAACGATAATATATATAACATCAATCACGCTTTGATTATATAGATACTTCACATACATTTGTGTGTATATATATATAGATGCATGTGAATATATATATATTTTTTTTATATATTATATAATATATTACTTTCACTTATACATTTTTCCGTACAATATGCATCATCAAAAAATTCTTAAATCCTTAAACATGTACATATGTCAACTTCTTTGTTAATTGTAATAATTAATTATTATTATACACAATTCATATTATTTATGCACGTAGTATTTATATATATATATATATATAAATAGCTATATATTATTTACATTCTTATGATCCATATCAAGTATTTATTATTATTATTATTATTGTTAATAGAAATTGTCCCCATTATATATATTATATTATATGTATGAACGTACATAACAAATCTTGTCGTCTTCACTTTATAATATGTTACGTCGTAATTCAAAACTGTATCATAATAAATACACCGTTATTAACTTTATGCCTCTCAATATTCCCAACATTAGTACAATCTATAGCCGATACTGCATAGAATAGAATAGACTATTATTCGATTCTGGATAAATATATTATTTAATATAAGATTATATTATGAATTATAGTCATAAAAAGAGATAATGTTTACGTTCTCTTTCCTTAAACTTTGTAACGCTGTAAAAATGCAAACGACATTATTTATTTATATATTCTGTATTCTGTTTTTTTATTTACATTCCTTTTTTTTGTTTCTTTTATTAAAACGTTAACAATAATAATAATAATGATGATTATTATTAGTAAGATATCATAAATAGCATAATGTGAATTCTGTAAGTGTGAACTTAATAAAATGGCGTCATATACAGGCGGTAAAGTAATCATCAGTGATGCAACAACAGCAACTACAATATCCCTACTACTTCTAAAAGTTTTTTTTATCTGCAACTTTACACTTTGAAAGTCCGATTCATAATAATTATTGAAGCAAATAATTGAGCTGTACTGAACAAATTTTGGGAAATTAGGTAGAAATTTGAGTAGTTTTAAATTTTTGGGACTGTAAGAGCTATAGAACAGGTTATGAAAATGAATGGTAAAATATATACAGAAAAGGTAGTGTTTAATAAACTTAGATGTTTGACGAACACCTTCTAAAAAAAAGTAGGAGTATATTATACAAAGTTGCATCACTGAAAATAACAATAATATAACTGTAAGTAAATAGCATATACTGATTGACAGCATTTTAGTAAAAATTGGGTTTACTTCGAAATTAGCACTATCCATGCATACTGATATAATAACCATTATTATTTGCGAGTAACTTTATATAACTGTTACGATTTTTTTTTTCGGTAGATTTAACAAGTAAAATGTAAGTATATATGTAAAATTTATATGTATTGGTTAATTGGTGTATAAATTGATACACAATGTATTTATTGTAGCATTTTATAAACGTAAAGTAAATAAGATATTATAGTATTAAAAATTTGGAGAGAGACAAAGAAGAAAAACGATTGGGTATGTGTGTGTTACATAATATTACAATTTTTGTCTCCTTTGAATTCTCATTTGTATTCATAGTTTTTAGCTTTTTATTCATACCTAACAAATGTTATTATTTTAGTTCATTTCCCATAGAACTTTATACAAACTCAGTACGCTATACTAAATATAGTTTATTATTAATTATTACAACAGTTCTGTTGTGAGTTTACAAATGATTATTACATAACTTTTGTTACAAATGATTTTTCTTTGCTGACGCTACGTATTACATCATCATATAATAACTTTTTTAAAATATTCTAAGCAATGCATGTGTAATATTTATAGCGTATATTATTATATATGTATGTATATGTTTCGCATTCTATACACAACAATGTGCTAATTAGGTATTATTATTTTCTTTACCTTACCTACATATTACTTATACAATCGCATATTTGCACTTACTACTAGTTAATTCAATACATAATTTAGGTTTCATTAAAACTATTTTCCCTTAAATTTATTTTTTTGTTTGATTATATTATAATATGAAGGTATAATAATATTATGTAATATTATACCTTTTCTACTCAAAATTATTATCATATATATATATATATATATATATTTACGCATATGTTCTACAAAATGATCGCGTTTATACAATATACTCGATCGATTACAATATTTAATAATGTAATGGATATACATTATAATATTAATTATTTACGAACTATTTACACTAATAAGTAATGATATAACATAATATATAATATAATAAGACTTCAGTTTTGTATTCATACCTATTTACAACATTATATATACATGTTATTCAAGTATAATAATAATAATATTAAAAGTACAGTAAACTCGAATGTTTACAGTTTTATACTATTACTTTAAAATTCAGAAAGTCTAAAAAGAACCGTGCAATAATAATAATAATAATATATTGTATTATTTATATAAATTATTATAGGCTGAAGAATAATAATAGTTATAATAATAATAATCATAATATTTCTTGATAATGACGATTAAATGTTACAATTTAAGTAAGAAATTAGCCAACACACAAAGACTAAAGTTTTTTCCCTTTCTTTCCCTTTCATTCGCTTTTTTTCGTCTGGGTCTTATTATATATAAATTATATTATATGCATACATAGACGTATTTTGATTTCGTGCAAATTATTATGACTGTAAAATTATAGTATATATTCTTTTTCATTACATACTTAATTCAAATATACTATGAAGATTATTATTTAGAACTGCAATAACACCGCTATATAATAATAATAATAATAATATTTATAATTTACAACAACATATCTAATTTATATTATATTTAAAATATATTATATAAAGACAAACAAACAAACAAAAAGAACGAATCATAAAAAGTGAAAAGTGTATAACGCGATTTGCGATAGTATAGTAGTAATAATAATAATAATATATAATTTGTATGTACCACTTGTCTAACAAATAGAAGCAAAACGTCCAATGTCTTAAAAAAAATAAACAAACATAGAAAGTGGTAAGTGGTAGACCTTAATAAATGTCCTATACACATGGAAGTGTACATATCAACTAAACCTACATACATTGTTCTGGATTTTTAATTTTCGGCTATAATAAACTGTCTTACAATTTGACACTCATGGTATTGCTAGAAAATACAAAAAAATATATGTCAGAATAATCGACTTAAACAAAGTCTTCTGGGGGGGTATTTGGCCGTTTTCTAATATTTTATTTTATAAGACGTTCAAAATTTTGCGTCCATTCGTTAGACAAACCTTAAATTATTATTTGTGTTATTTTTCTTTCCATCCAGAGAAAAGATCAAAGGTATGACGTATGACATACCTCATGACATAGTAAAAACATTAATAAATATCTAAGGCTACAAAGAACGAAAAAAAAATTATTATTACTATTGTGTATTATTATAATTGTGTAACATTTTTTTTTTTTTTAAATACCATCTCATCCTTCTCTTTGAAGTGCATTAGCATAAGTGATTGTAAAACTATTACTTAAAGAGCCCTTTCTTAGAATGTTGAAATTTTGACAGTATGAAAAAAGCAATCATTACGTGAAGTAGGGAATCAGCAAACATCTTTTTCCAAAGTAAAGACCAAAGTATTTTTCTTTCTTTCCACAAGTAATCATCTTCAATTTGATTGTACAAAAACATGTACACACATGTTTAGAATGGCAAATCGTTAAATTTTTCTGTCCACAAACTTTCCACAAGTCGAAACTCCAAAATTTTCACTATTTGGCTAAACAAAATGAACAAAAAAGAACAAAAACAAAAAAAAAAAAATCAAAATTAAGTAAAGAAACATGGAAAGCAAAAAATGGTAAATAACTGTACTCTAAGACATCTGGTATGACAGTATTATAATATTATTATTATTATGTAACGAGGTATTTTTGTTTGTCACGTTTTAGAATGTTGCATGTTCTTTCCTTGCACGTGATGTATTTTTACTAATTATTATCCTAATTAATTTTATGGCTATAAAATATAAAATGACGTTACTAATACTATGTCGTTGATCTACAAGATTATGTACATATACAATCAATATTTTTCCTTAGAGCTAAGAATTAAGAAATTTTTAAATAGAATAAGGCTTAAGGAAACACTGATTTGTCAATGCCAAGCAAGGACTGTGTCACATTATAATGTTGTTTTTTAATTTTCTTTATAACATCAAGAATGTGAAACACGAATAATTTTTCTTTTTCTTTACACATGTCTGTATAATTCTTTGTCTCATATCTTGTTGCTCGTTTTACAATATTATTATTATAGTAACTTAATTATCTAAGTAGTTCGTTTACTACGGTATATTCCCTTATAATAGCTCCAATTTTGTATGTAACGTGACATGTCTGTAAAATGTTTGTGTCAATAATAATTCTTTCTTTCTTTAATGTTTAATAAAAATTTTTTGTCCTGATAAAATTAGCTAAATGGGATAAATGGGATGCTCTAAAAATGGGATAATGTTATTAAAATTTAAAATGTATAGTACACCATTTTAATAAAATAAAAATACTTGCCGACAATCAATCAACATTGTATTACACATACAGAATATATATTATATTATTATATGATATAATAATATATGGGCATGCATAATACAGCTTGTATAAGAATAAAAGACCGATTGTTGGTTATTACTGATATACTGACATTAGATTTTCCTTGAAAGAAAAAGAGAAAACCTGCTACATAAAACATAAAAGACACTTAAGGCCTCGGAATTATTATGTTACACAAAAAAAAAAGTTCCATTTTAAAACTGAGACAATCGCCTGATTTTGTAACCCTAAAGTTTACTTTTCTTTTCCTAATAATATAACCATTTTTTAAGGGAAATTTGATTTGAAAAACTAGCAATTTATACCGTAATATAAATAACAAACAATAGAAACTATTCCTTCAACACCAATTTCCCGTGAATTAGTGTCAAACTATTTTATATATATATATATATGATTAAAAGCTCGATATCAAAGTTTTTACAACGATTCGTTTTGAGAAAACTTTGTAAGTATATTATTATTATTACTATTCATCTTTTCTAGATACATGTAGGACTGTCATTATAAATGATGTGTATAATTATTTATAGTCATTCTACTCGTGTACTAAATTACTACGTGAAACCATCATTCAGGGAATTTGAACAGTAAATAATAATAATAATATTAAATATTAATACTATATATCATTTTGTTGAATGTATTTTGTTTTTTTTACTTACAGAATTATTTCCGTCGTCACGACTTTTACAACGTCATACATCTACACACACACATGGACACTTAATGTACTTTGATGCATTGGTAGTTCCAACTCATGTATTGACTTGTCATGTGATTTGCAAAAGGTATTGCTTTTGACTACTTTGTGTATTTTCAAATTTATGATAATGGCGATGAGGAAGAACATTCAAAGAGAGAGACTTATTTTTCTCTTGTGAACCATAATAATAATTGATTCTTTGTATGAAGATGATGATGTCTTCTTTTTTCTGTTGAATGGTTTTCTTTTCTTTTGTCTTCCTATTCTTCAATATTGATTATATAAGCTAGGTCTTCTTGTAAAGTGCGTTGATATTACGGATAATATTAAAAAAAAACCTTTATCGTTTAATTTCAAAACTTAGCCAAGTCTGAGGGATAGGCTATCATCACAGTTAATAATTTACATTCTTGTAGCATAATGACTTTTTTGTACTAGCTTTTTGCATCCTTTGAAATTCGACGGCGTTTAAATGAAGAAACACTCGTATCGGACATTCCAACTAAATAATCAAAATATAATAGGAATAATCAGTAATGAGTATTTTTTTAAAGCATCATCATCAAATAGATAATATCAATTATTTATGCAGTCATTAAAAGTTTCAAGATTCAAAAAAAAAAAAAAAGAACATGTTGAAGAATAAAAAAAATACCTGCAACACTACTTCTGGTTTTGCGTCTAGGATTTCCATTTTCTGGACTTGTTGATGGTGTTGTTGTTGTTGTTCCTTTTTCTGAATTAGCCTTATTATCCAACGGTTCTTTCCTAATATTTGTCCTAGTTTTAACAACGGCTAATGTGGACTGTTCTTTCATAGGTGCATTTCGATTTGATCTCCTTCCAATGGTAGATTTTTCTTCTTTCTTATTACTTATCAAATGAGGACTCTCTCGTCCAGATGTTTTAGGTTTATCCTTAGTACCAATATTACGGTTATTTACTCGACTACCAGCTCTAAAAAAATTTAATAAAAACAAAAATACATAATTAATAACATAATTAATTAAATGATGAGTTATATTTTCTCCAACTATACGATTATCTAACATTTATTATGATGATCCATTTGTAATGTACTAGAATGTACTAATTATAAAAATAAAAAACTTACTTGACATCTTTATGCTCATCTTCTTTGGTTGTTGATTTAGATGGAATAGTTCGATGAACACTACTTCCTCTACTTGAAGATCTATCTTCCGATGACCCTCGACTTGATCTTCCCCGTCCACGTCCTAAAATATCAACTGCGTCCAAGTCGTCTTCATTTTCTTCAACCACCACAGACACTAAAAATGTATAATTAATATAATATAATATAAAATTTAGTTTCTTACGATGTCATAAACATGGCTTGAATGACAAAACCAAAACATCAAGTACATGCTAATATTATATTATACATTATATATATTATATAAACTAAATTTTACATACTTGTCATAGGTTTCTTTCCTTTTCCACTGGCTGCAGCTAGTTCTCGATTTTTCATTTCTTGCTGCTCCGACTTTTTAATTAGTGATGTATTTCTTTTAGGTGTATCCTCAATTCCAATACAAGCTTTGATAAGTTCTGCAGCATTTTCTGAGCATCGTCTTTTTCCTGGTCTTGAATTTAAGTCAATATCAACTTTGGTTTCCTCAGAATTCTCATCTTTAGATGCATTACTACTACTATCCGATTCTTGTCGTTTTCTTTTATTAACAAATGTTGCTCCTCTTGCAATGATTGGAGAATTTCTTCCTGCTGCTGCTGTTGTATGTATTGGAGTATGAATATTACTATTTATACTAAGTTGGTTTGGAATTGGACTGGATCGAGTAGATGTAGATGGTTGAATTACTCCTAATCCAGGACTATGAGTTTTTAAACTTCCAGTTGGGCTAGGCTTTGGACTATTTCTATTTATAAATCAAAATACATCATATTTATTATATATTAGAGAATGTAAGTAATGAATAAGTATAAGAGTATTATACTCTTATAATAACGTATTTAATATATTATGGCAATAGTATAATATTATTATATTATTATGTTATGTTATACCTTAAAAGGAGAGCATCTGGTTTAGATGTAAATTTTGTTGGTTTAGGTGTATCACTTCTAAATGCTGTTATATCTGGACTAACAAGTCTTGTATTTGATCTTGTACTTCTAGTAGATTTTCTATTCTCTTCAGTTGTTGCTGGACTCATAGAAGAAGTAGAGGAAGTAGTTGTAGATGTAGTTGTAATTAAATCGACAGGTGGGATTTCAATTGACAATTGTTCAAGTTGAGGTGCGGATGAATTATTTTCATTCCTACTACTACTACTTCTACTAGTACTATTAGAAGAGGATGAAGAACGACGTCGACGACGACGCCTCCGTCGATCTACATAAGTATCGTCAGCTTGATGTAAATCTGGTTTTGTAGGACTTCCATAATCATTATCATTTTCTAAATGTAATGGTTTATTTTGAGGACTGAGTTTGGGTTGAGAAGGTGATCTTGAAAGACAATCAATGATTTCTTGATCTTCTCCATGAAGATTAGGATGATAAGATGATATAATGTTACTATATAATAATAATGATAGCAAAAATCAAGTAAGATGTTAATTATATATAATATATAATATATAAATTATAAATTAGTTATTGTAAATAAAACCATGTTATAAAATTAAAAAATACAATACAAAGTACAATAATTATTAATTATTATTATGACTTACTATAATAATGAATTAACTATACTAATAATTTTTCTAATAATAAGTAATAAAACCAATAAATAAATAAATATTTTACCTGTCATCAGAAATTCTTGGTGATGGACTCCTAGAATTTGATGTAGAATGAGAATTTCTAGTTGAACGGTTAGAGTATGTATAAAGAGGAGAAGAAGCTCTCATTGCTGGTATAGGAGAATCTATTTTGTCAAGATCTAAATCTGATGTTGTAGCTGATGTGGTCGTACAAGTATTTGTTGTTGTTGTTGTTTCTGGGATATTATCATTTTTATTTTTATTTCTGTTACTATTATTATTATTATTATTATTGCTACTAATATTACTTGTATTTTTAGTTTCATCTTTTAAAGTAGGTAAATGTTCAGGAGGAGTTCTTTTTGAATGAAGAATATTTGGAGTTTTTGATGTACTACTACTTGTAACAGTAGAGGTTTTATTGATATTTGTGGTATTTAAAGTAGTTATACTACTACAAGATTTTGATAAATCATAAGGACCATCCAATGTACCTACACCATTTTCACGAATTTCTGTAACATTTTCATCATCAGCTAATACATCTGCAAGATCTTTTTCATCATGTATAATATCTGTTACAAATGGATACAATTCATCTTCATTACCTTCTTCTGTATCTATTACTTGTACACCATCCACATGTTCATAGATTGAATTAGTTTCTGTTGGTATAGTTGATGATAAATTGGTTGAAGAGGTAGTATTAGTAGTAGTACTTGTGGTAGTTTTAGTTTTTATTGCTTCTGTTATATTACTACTCGGTTTGATTAATTTCTTTGTAGTAGAAGGAGTAGTAGTAGTAATAGAATCTACTTTTCTAATTGCTGTATTATCCATTGTTACTGGTTTTAATTTAGGTATAGTTGGTTCTTGATTTATTTGAGGTGATGATGATATTATTGGTGCTCTTACACGAATTGTTCCTGCTGCTGTAGTTGGTTTTTGATTTGTCATTAAAATTTGACCCTTATTAACCATTTGTATCAAATTTTGTTGCATTTTTATAGGTGAGGATGATACAAGGACTTTAACTGGATTTGATGCTGTTACAACGGATGAAGATGAAATTGGAAGTAACTGTAAATTCCCACTAGGTGTAACAACAGGTGAAGATAGTCCAGAACTTAAATTCAATGGAGATGTTTGTATAGAATTTCCAACAATAGTTTTTGATTTTACTATACTTCCACCAGTTGTATTTAATATTGATGGTGAAGAGGAGCGAGAAGTTGTCATTATATTGACAGTTTCAAGAATATTTGGAGATGATCGATTAAGAACTGTAGCACTAGTAGTATTAGTACAAGTACTATTATTATTATTATTATTAACAACCATTGATTGAAGTTGGTTTTGGTTCTGTTTAGGAATGGTAACAAGTTTTATAGGGACCATTTTGTGACCACTTGGTAGGACATGATATTGATGTGGTCCAATAGCATACAGAGCAGCAGCAGTAGTAGTAGGAGATCCAGTAGCATTTGTAGTAGTACTTGTAATATTGGAATTATTATTATTATTATTACTACTAACATTTAGGATACCTGTCGTACCAGAAGAACTATTTAAATTTAAAGGGATTGATGTTGGTATTGTACAAGTTTTATTTGAATTTATTAAATTAGCAGAAACTTTTGTAGTGGTTGTGGTTACTTGAATTATATTACGTGAAACATTTGGTATAGATGATGATGATACCATTCCAATTGGATATTTACTTACAACACTTTGTTGTTGCTGTTGATCGGTTTGTTGATGAGTTGGTGGTAAACCTGGTCGTACAATTCTTGTTGATCCGATATTTACTTTACTATGATTAGTAGTAGTAATATTCCCTTGTAATTGATTTTGAAGTATAGAACTAGTAGTCATAACATCTGATGGTAAATTGGATAATGATGTACTACTATCTTTATTTAAAGATGCTACAATTGTTGTTGTTGTTGTTTGGGATTTCCCATGAATATCTTGAAATTTTGATTGAGATTCAGATAACACTGAAGATGATGGTGATGATTCTTCAACTTTTGATTGATTTTTTGTTTCAATATTTTTACCATCTCCATGAATTTTTTCAGATGATTTTAATGATACTGAGCCTTTGGATTCACTCTCATATTGTTGTTCTTGTTGTTGTACATGTGGACTTGTAAATGACGATGGTACATGATTTTGCTGTAATGTTGTAGTTACTTTCTGTTCTTCTTTGTTATAATTTACATTTTGTCCAAAGGGTTTTAAAGTATCATCAAAATGTACAATTGTTTTCAATTCAGTTTTTTCATTTATATTCATATTAGATTTAATTTTTGATATAACGGAAGAAAGTGAAGAACCAGCTGTCATTTTATTTATGTTTCCTCTACTCAATGATGATGATGATGACGACTCTTTTCTTACTTCAGGAGCTGGAGTATTTCCGGTTGAAACAATTTCAGCTACTCCTCCTTTTGGTTCTGTTGTTATTATTGGCACGGGTTTTATATTTTTTGAATTGACTTTTTGGCTACTTGCCATTACCACCAAAGGTGATGATGATGAATCTACTTCCACTTTCTTGACAGTACTACTACTCTTCTCATCGTCATGATGATTAACAAGAGTGATGTTACTCTTTTCTATTCCTTTTTCTAATTTTTCTTGTGGATTTTCATCAATCATTATTATAGATTGTTTTAATGTATCCAGTTTATTACTGATCACATTTAATTTTGCATCATCATTATCCTCTTTGAAACTTGTACTTTCATTTAAATTAGTATGTGAACTAGGAAGGCAATTAGATAAATGTGAAAGAGAGGAGGATTCTGATTGATTGGTGGTCTTTTCAATTTCTTTACTTTCTCCTCCTTCTTTTTCATATTTCATACTGTCAATTGGCTTGATTATAATATTTGTATCCTCTACTTTTAGATTACACATCACTTGATCATTAGTAGTAGTGTCTAAAATATTTGAATTTAATTTTGGTTTAGATGTTATACTCACTGATGTAGGCTGTTGTTGTTGTTGTTGGGATGTAACACTTTTTGTAGTAGATAAATTTTCTTTAGTTTTAATTTTAGATGATTCTTTGGATTGTTGTTCTTTTTCAATCATCAAACTTTTATTAGAACTATTATTACTACTATTGCTGTTGCTGCTGCTACTACTACTACTACTTATAGACGGTAAAATATTTGAAGACGTAACTATAACCGATGATGATGAGGACACTACAGGTTCTTCATTTACTTTTGAAATTGTTTCAACTTGACAATTTACTAATGGCACCTTTTCTGTTACTGAATAATAGCTCTGTGTTTTATTATTATTGCCAGTGTTATCA
>JAQGBI010000620.1:0-14203 GCA_034698325.1 Sminthurinus elegans | reverse complement strand
TATAAGACGTATGTAATATGTTGGGACTTTTACTTTGCTAAAGGTTCACAGTTATTGACTAAAGTCTTCATTGCAACTGCAATATGATTGATGACATCTCTCTCCGTTTTTCCTTCAGTTTTATTAGTTTGAATGTGTATTAAATAAGGGGGAAGAACAGCTTCAAGTATAGTCTAAAAAAAACATAAATAATATTCATGAAAAAACTGTTACATGTACTGCTTTCCTGTAATTTTTAATTTTCATATGCAAAATATTTCAAACTTGTAGCCATCTATAGTTTTTTATACGTAAAACGATTGAATTTTGTAATATTGAAAAATTAACATACTAGCATTTGTTGGCCTCTGAGGGAATCAGAAGCATAAGCGACAACACAAACACACATCGAAATACAATCCAAAACTGTAATTTCATCCGAGTCATCATGATAACAAAAGTCCAATGGTCTTAATGGCTGAGGTCCATGAATTAGCTCGGTAATATGAAGGGGGTCAGGAGTAGGAGTTTCCAAAGAAAGAAGCAGACGGAACTATAATTTCAAAATATGTATATGTTAATTTCACATAGTTTTCTACATAATATAGTTTTTTCACAAATACATTTATTTTATTTCATCCTTTTTGCAAATATGTAAATTCAGTGATCAATACAAATATGACATACCAAACATTTTGATGGAACTCTTCTTGGATCACCATATTGAGCCTGTTCATCTGTATCAAGGAGAGCAGCCAAAGCACCAAACATTTGCAAGACAAAGGGTTTTCGATGTAATAAATAAAATTCTTTGCAGGCAAACTCGACCGCACCCGTTACTAAAGGATTCGACTGATGATTGCAATAAGTAAGTAGAAGGGGTGGCATTACAAGTAAATAACCGTTTGTTGAAAAAATATTTTTAAATTGTTGAGCAGCATTGATGAAGGCGGCAGTGACATAACGAATTACTGTGGCATCCTCAGAATGAACCATGAGAGAACCTTGAGATAAGATAAATCAATATATTTTTTACAGGTCTGATTCTTATGCATTGTTAGATTTATTATGTATACATAATATAGAACATGGTACATTTATGTAGAAAAAAATGTTGAACTATAAACTTCTTTTTAAAAAAAATCAACGATTGTTATGAATTTGTAATTTAATTATACTAACCACTTAAAACATTGATAAAAAGATGGATATCTCCAGAATAAGCAAAATTTCCTGACATAGCTTCAAACATTCGAGTAATCAGTTTTGTCCACATAAATTTGTGCAGAACATCTAAACCCAATAGTTCCTAGAATTGGTAAATAACCCCAAAACACAATTGAGATAAATATATTATTATTATATTCTGAGAAAACAAGGTTGGAGACAATAATTATTATTGAAATATTATGTAATTTTCCCCTTTACAATAATTACAAGTTTAATATCAATTTACCCGTCCCATCATTCCCCCTTTACTAATATCCATATCAGACTCCATGGCTTTTCTTGGAAACGATGGTAATTTCATAAGTTCCTCATGAAGAAATACTACTCGTTGCATTACTTGATCTACATTTTTCAAAATTGCCCATGTAAGAGTAACTTTTCCACTTTCCAGGAATTTTAGAATAAAAGCTTGACGTTGTAAGGCATTGTAGGCATAATCGGGAGCCATATGTTGTAAGCTAAGTTGAGGGTGTTGAGCACGAGAAAAGAAATAAAAATCTCGAACATAAGCATTTGGACTATGAATTTGATCTAGGAATTGAAAGAAAAATCATATTGATTATTAATATTTTTACAATAAATACATGTATATGGATTTTTTAACTGGCACATAGTCGGTATGGTAGATACCAGTCTAAATGTGGACATAATTTTCATACAAGCTTTTTCTAACACTTACGTGTTTTATGATCGACAAGGAAATATTCTTTGTGATGCTCTTCATCTATACTAAAGAAATCCAGAGACTCCCTTAGGATTTGAATAAATTGTGTATCCTCTTGAACAGGAAACTGTGTTGGGATTCCACCCGATTCTGGTCCTAATGGACCATGAACAACGATTTTTTTGGCAGCTACATAAAAATAAATTGTCATATATACATATATCATTACATTCATCAACCACTTTGTAATCATTATACAATATATAATTTCATCACAATGACAAACAATATAGACACAAATAATTATCAAAAGGACAACAAAAGGATTTAAAAAATACCTGGAACATTTGCTGTTAATAATATTGAGGCATCACATTGTTCTTTACGGAGAATTTGTTTCAGATCCTTAAACATTATTCCTTGTACACTGTGAACAACCTAAGAATGAATAACAAAAAAAACAATAGAAAACTTTTTATATATTTATAAAAAGTTCTTTATCTTTAATATAGAATCTTAAAAGGATATTGGACATTTTTTATCCTATTTTTAGAATAAATGTACTAAATTTTGGTTTTTGGACTGTAGTAATGATGAGGAAATAAAAATAACTTGTGCAAAATTTACGATTTCTTACCAGGTATAGTATACTTAGTGCAGAACCAATCATCTCTGAGCTTGAGTCTTGAGGCGATCTTGTGTGGAACATGATGAAACCAATTATATGATTGTACAATGAAAAAGCTGCTTGTTGAGGAAGTCTCGGTACAAACATGATTAAATGTCGTAAAACCTTAAATTCATAAATGCACAAATTAATTTAACAAAAATCAACCAGACAAACTAGAGTTTTAATTGAAATGTACTTTTTCAATGTACAAGTATTATACCTTGAACATCAATTCATGTTTCCCCCGAGTTAGTTTCTCTAAAATATATCGCAAAAACAAAGATGAATCCTCCACAAGACAATGCCAAAGAACTTGATAAGCAACTTCATACACTGCATTTCCATCCAATGTTACAGCCGGGTCATCTAAAAGTTGAATAATGAAAACAGCAGCAGAACACAAAGATGATGGAAATAAGGTTACACCCTTATGATGAGATGATTTGGATAGGAGAAGGCCTAAGAGAATGCACAAAATTTATTTAGGTATTAGATATCATGTTAAATGAATTTTGAAAAATCTCTTAAACTATATATATACATTATACATGTGTATAAAGTCATAAAATTTAAATAAACCTGTAGAAATGGTGACTGATTCTACATTTCCCTGTGTTTGTCCTTGTCCAGCAGTCAAATTAGTTGCGAGTCCCACTCCCGTAGCAGAAGTCTGTTGTCCATCTTTACCTTGATTATTTGCATCATCATCTTCATCCTCTCCAACAGCGTGATGTGAACCTAAAAAAACAATGAGTACAAATTAATATAGATTAGAGTTATATCTATGTATTATAACTTATAAATTATAAAATAATCATGAATAAACTGAATAAACATAGTCTTTATTCAAAAATATCCGTATTACTTGGCTCATAGGATGCCATTGCTGTTATTGGAACGGTCGTTATTAGGAATTGCTCTCTTTCAGAACGTTTTTTGTCCTACAAAATGATGTAAATAGTAAATAGAAAAAAACACCATGTGTATTAGTTATTGATACATAAATATATTATAGTATGCTCCAAGTATGCATATCTTTCTTCTTTTTCTTCTGCAGAGATCCGAAGGGAACCATAAGTTCCCTGTTTTTAAATTTGAACTAATAATAATAATTAATAATTCACATGCAAGCTATATAGCATTTTTATATAATGCTCCCTTCAAAGTTTTTTGTAGGTTTGTGATTTTTTTTTTTATTGAAAACTATATTACGCGAAACATAAAACAGAACTAACCTCCTCAGCTTGTAAGGCCATTTTGACTAATTCCGCTTGTTGTGTTTTTCTTGTTTTAGTTGCTGTTACCAAATATCTTCGAGATACATGAGGTTTATCTTGATTTAAAGTCACTTCTTCTACTTTGGCTTTTGTTTGTGGTACCCACGGAGGATCTACAACTGGAATGCATTCAACTCCAATCCTAAACATTTAATCAATCACAGACATTTATTAGTTTTTATCTAAATTCAATAAAAGGAAGAAGAGTTATCTGCATAAAATCATTCTTCATTTTACATAAAATACATACCTTGGTGAAGGGAGTGTGAATTCAATTCCAGGTGGCGGTGCTTTGAAATTACTTTGTTCTTCCATTCTAGGCCAAACTTGATGTCTACATCTCCATAATGTTTGAAAACGTAACAAGGCATTCATTCTTGTTGTGGGATTTGAATGTTCAAAATCGGCTTGCATTAAATTTTTAACTTTCTCTGGTGATTTCACTCCAGCTAATATAAATAATGCAGCCGAACAGGAACTTACCTAAGATGAAATTTTAGTATATATATATATATACAAAATATTTTATAATTTACATCTACATCTGCATGAATCTTGAATGTGTACAAAAATATTCTTTTTTTAAAAATGTTTTACATATATATAAGAAATTTATGTGTATCAATGGCATTTAATATAAAGTTTTACCATTATATGAGTATTAATTAATTATATTATAAATTTACAACAACAAAAAATCATACTTGAATATCAGGTTCTAAAAGTAATTCCCAAGTAGTTGGAATGAGGGCAGAAAACTGTTCTTCAGTTAAAATAGAAGAAGCTTTTACCAGTAAGGAAAACATTGAATGGAATCCCCCTTGCACATGATTTTTAATATATTTGATAATAAGAGATTCTTCTCCTTTCTCTTTTCCATCTTTCTTTGTTGCATTTCCTGACATGTCGTGAACGTAGAAGGATTTTTCCATTCCAAAATTGCTCATTTTTGAGCTTCCAATTCCAAATTCTTCTCCATAAACTTTCCTCACCGCTTTCCTGTAGCAATATGGACATATATATATATATTATATATTTAAAAAACCATTGATTTACAAAAATGTTTTTCAAATTATCTAATATATTATTGATAGTTTGATCTTTAGAGAGAGAGTATACATGAATCATACAACCCCTAAAAATAAATTGATTAAAATTGTGCTCACAAAAGTCTCGATACGCCTCTCATCAAACGTCGAGGACATTGAGGATGACAAAAGCCTTGATGAATACATCTAAAATTTGAAATACATATTATGTATGTGTAGGTAATAAAATATAGAATATGACACTATTTTTATTATCAGTTATAACTATAATATATTATATATTTATAGAAAAACTTCTATGGTATTACTATAGTACTAGTTCCTATATACTTAATAAAAATTTATGATAATTTACCGGAAATTTAAAGATGATAAAAATTCAATGATTGTATTGAGCCAAGGCATATAAACCGCATCATCGTCATTTACATTATCTTCATTGCTCATCACAGGTGATTCATCTCCACTATTTTGTTCCGATGTATCATCAGATATAGAGCTCACTTTTCTTTTTCCACTTGTTAAAGAATCAGACCGTTTCATTGCTACACAAGTCCCATTTCAAATAAAAGAACAAACATTTTTATTCCACATTTTTATGTACAAACAAAGTATTCAATGTACCTATTACACATATAAATATATATATCTATATTTTCTTGCCATAGTATAAGCATGCATAAAGAACTATATATTTTATAATAATAGACTTACAGTCACCATCTTGATCTTTTTTCCCACTCCTTCCTTGTAGTTTAATACTTCTTCTACGGAAGGAGCCTCCAGGAGTTCCACGTCTGAGTAATAAAGGCCGTACTTTTTTGCCCCCTTTTTTATCATCACTTTCCCGGTCTGCTTCTATTCCAGATTGCTGTGAGATTTTTACAATATGAGAAACATATAATATATTGATGATATACTCAGATACATGATATAAACCTATACTCATAATAGAGTATATTATGTCTCAATTTATTTTATGCGCATGTATATACATATACAAATATATTTTCAAACTGGTTATAAATGTGTACATAAAACAAAATTATGATAAACAAAAAGTGAAAGGAAACAAAAACTGCATACTGTTTGAGGATGGGCTTTATCCTTTTCGGCGCTTTCACTTGACTCATTATCATTAAGAACAAAGCTGATTTTTCTTTCTCCTGATGGAGGAGGTGCATGTGGATCTGAAATGCTTTGAAGACTGTGAGAGGCTTGGGATTGCCCCATCGATGACGAAAGTCCTATAAGTTTCAATCGAATCTTGACTTTAATTACAAAATGACAAGTGAGTTACTGTTCATATAAAATGACGTACCATAGGACCACCTACGCGTCCCTCCTCCTGTTGGACCTCCTCCTCCTGTTGGAGGTTTAATTTCCTTCTCCGTTGCCGTTGACATCTTACCCACGCCACCACCACCACCACTTTTCGGGAGTGACTAAAAATAAGTGCAATTGCATGCCAAAATAAGCTTCCAAATCTACTTTCAAACTTTTTTCGAATGAAAAAAGAAAACTAAATACTATATCTACTCTAGTAAATACTCTAAATACTCTAAAGGTATATCAAATGTAATATAGATATATTTGATGAGAAAAATATATAGCTTTTAATTTTAAACTATAAATATATGAGTAATCTAAGAATACTCTATATAATCTGAATTTAGTCTAAAAAGGCAACGTTTAAAAATTATTCTTAATAATATATATATATATGTACTATATATATTATACATATTATGTTAGGCAAAAAAGCTGAATATGTATAAAAAAAAAAGTACTTGTAGGCAGTAATAATTATTTGATTTGAGCATGTGGAATTTTTCAATCAGCATAAAAAATAAAAAGTGGTAATATAAAATATATTATTTGAAAAAAAATTATTATAGCTTTTGAAAAAAAAAAACTGGCTAAAATAATTTAGAATAATATATATAAGCTATAATATATTATCGTGGTTTATAAAATGTAATGAATGAGAATATATATAATATGTATATATAGAAAGAGATATATATAGAGCTCTAAAAAACTGCAAAAATCTATAAAAAAGAAATCTGGTACAATTATTTGTATATATATTGTGCAAAATCATATATATACAAAAAATTGTGTCAGAGATTCATTGTAAAAATCTTTTTTTTTCTTTCTTTTTCAAGCGTTTGTCTCTATATTTTCATACTAGCTACGCTATACTACTACTACTGATTTTCTATATTGTTCTTGAGAACTATAGATCTGATAATAATAAACCATATTATACAAGTAATGATAGGTATTTTGTTTGTTTTTTTTTTGTAACAAAAAAATAAAAAATAGTTTATAATTACTTGGTATGTTTCGCGTAGGAATGCCGTTATTTCATACAAGAGCATGCAAGCTAAGATCTGCAAGGACATCGGGCAATCGAAACCATCGCTGATACTCGCTGTAATAAAAATTTACAATTCCTTTTTTGATTTCTGAAGGAGTGAAAAGTTGAGGGATAATTGTGAAAGCACAACAACAACTCTTATAGTATATTTGTTTACTCCCGTCCTTCTGGTCAATATATATTTGTTGTACTGAAAACATTACTGGTTAAGATATTCCTCAAAAAATTTATGTAAAATATAAAATTTAAATAGCATTCTCAATTTATGCTGACCTTCATCCAGAAAATCCTCATCTTCATCTCTTTGAGCAAGTTCCTTTTGTTTGTTCTCATCATTCAGATCCATATCTGCAATTTTTGCCCGATTACTTTTTACAAATTCCTCCAGACGAGCGTTGATTGCCTACAAAAATTCATTCAAAGACTCATTAAAAAGTAAAAAGACCTTATTCATCATTCATATATATAATATTATTTACAATATTGAAAAATAATATTTGTAACATGAGGGGAAAAAAATAATATTATCATAGGTTGGTCTACTTCGCCCCATTGAAGAAACATTTTCCCTGCAGTTCTCTGTAGTCCATAAGATTTTGATCTAGCTCCTCCGGCAGGTTTATTCATACCAGCACAAGAAGGCCGGAAAAGTGGAAGCTGTACAAAATAAAGGTATATATATATTTATGATCCTCTCCAATGTAATGTAAGACTTCAACAGTAATAATATATTATATTACAGTTGCTACATAAAAGTCTGTGATTTATTTAGTGAAGATGTAAAATAAAAAAACATCTAGTACAAACTATACGATACAATATTATACACAATAGTTAAAAAATACACATTTCAGCTTACCTTAAACCATAAAGGCCATCGACCATGATTACATGCATGGACAAGGAATGCACACTCTAGAAGAATGGAAGCCCTTGCTGCAACTACAGTATGAGGCTACAGAAACAAAAGTAAGAAAACGTTTTTATCATGTAAATTCTTGGTATCGTCTTAAAACGCAGTGACTAAACATAAAAACTTTCTCCACAATAGTGTAAGAAAGTCCATAAAAAAGAAAGAAGGATATACCAAATCAAGTAGAGCTGCCATGAGTTGAGCATCAGGTAAGGAACCGGGATGAGTGATTTCTAAAAGAAATCCAAAACGTAGTAAGCCTTCACGAACTACCGCTCGATTAACTAATCGTCTCTCCTTTACAACCACAAAATCATTGCTTTCACCAACAACCTATACAAAATGACGAATTGAGATATTTGAGTAAATTCAAATTAAACATTTAAGCTTGAAACATTATATAATATAACAAAATTCTCAAACTTGAAATACATTACATGGTTTGTATTCACTTAAAAAGAAAAAAGAAAGTATAATGAACTTACATTTTCGCTATTCAGATTTTCAAAGGAGCCTCTACGACTCATTCCTCCTGCTGTCGTTGTCTCATCATTTGTAGAATCCCTTTTCATTTTCATTTTTTTCAACCGCTCTTCAACTCTTCTCTTAGCTTTCTGTACAATAGTTGCTTGGCGTCTTGTTGATTTCATTCCAGGTTCATTTGCATTTGGATCATCCATATCCAAATCAAAGGATTTATCCATTCCAGCTCCCTTAGTAAGCCAACTTACTAAACGAGATTCTTTCTTGGGAAAAGGTTTGTCTCCAGACTTTTTATTTACAAGGTCTAACTCACTGGATTTTGGTGTTAAGGTTGCATGTTTCCTTAATGTACCACTTGGACTTTCTCCCGTATTGTCAGTATCCCCCATACTCTGTGGATGTGAATACTAGACCGTTAATCATTATTATTATATATATTTTAATTCAATTTATCAAGCGTTTTCAATTACTTTACATGGCAGTGGCTAAAATAAGCTGATATATGCACATATACATATGATCCATAAAACATATTACATTATAAATACACACTAAAAAAACAATGTAAAACTAAAAGACAAGGACTTACGGCGCAAGTTGATGAGGAACTTTTCTTTTTGAAAAATCCTTTTTTATTATTTGGACCACTACTTTGACTACGTTCTGATGTCATACCGACTTCATCCATCACATAGAAATTGCTTTGAGAATCCTCTAGTTGTTGTTTTCCCCTAGAGAAAAAATATATCATGATTTATCATTTATACCTATATATTTAAAATTATTCATTCAAAAGATTTGTTTACTGATTACATAATACATAACAATATGTAACAGATGAATGTTTTATTTTACCTCACAACTACTCGCGTCGTTTGTGTTTGACTAGAATCCTTTTTATTAGGTCTCTCAGCCTAAAACATTATTAAAAGAAAATTTAAAAATTACTGTGTTTAATTTGATTCAAAAGATTATTATGAATCGTGAAAAAAAAATAATAATTTTAAACAACTATTTCTTTTTACAAAAATGTCAGTTTTTTTTAAATGGACATACCGAATCAACTAGAGCAGATAATGCCACTTTACGAAATGAATTTCCATCATTTTCATAAATGTATGATATCAACTGACGAACATCACAGTAGAGTGCCTTTAAATTAGATACATTAAAGATGAAATACATCAAATTATGTCCTAAAAGTAATAGAAATCTACTAAATGTAATATTTAAAATTTAAAATACACGCTATCAAAATGCAAAACTTTAAAACTTACCATATTTTCAGTACTTCGTAATTCCTTTGACATACTTGCCAACCTACTAACTAATTTCTTTAAAACTACTTTAAATATGTGACATTCTACTTTATTGTGCGTATTTTCCATTCCTGATACATGACTGGCATAAAAATCTCGAATTTTGGGATCTATAAAACGATTGAACAAAAGTACAAGTATAAAGTTAACAATTTCATTAAACTTTGCACATAATTATTAGAGGAAACTTCAAAATGGAAACAAGAAGAGAATTATTAGACATACTCAATGGAGACAAGAGACTTGAAGGGTCCACACAGAATCCACACAAGGCATGAAAAAAATCCATTATTGTATTTATATTTTGAAGTACTACAAAATTCTGGTAATATTTGGCAAACCTATGGAAAAACACACATTTTATCAAATTATATGTAATATTAGAATCAATTTCCATTACATTTTTCAAGAGAAATGAAAAAAAAAATGTATACATGTTTATTTTTTATGTATTTATAATTCAAAAACTGACAAAAAAAAAGAGAGAGAGCTTACTGAGCACGGAATTTCTGAGCAAGTCTAAGAAGTAAACTACTGGCATGTGAGCGTACAGAATCAGACTGATTACAACGCTGTGCCTCTCCACATCCATGAGTGCAACCCATTCCACTGATTATTTTTGTAATTAAATCTAAAACTAATGCAACTTCATCATTTTTCTCAACATTTTCCATTATAGCATCTACAATTTGTAGGATAACTTGACAAATACGAACAGACTTAATGGCTAATTCTCTTGTAGAAACATGATGTACTGCCTATAAAAAGCAAAAAAGAAAATGATATGGTTAGACATAGGGAAAGTTATTAGGTAATGTATAAATGTATATAATGTATATATCCTTTATACATGTATGTAGTTTATATTAAGACTTTAATTCTGTAGGTTCACATTTCTAATTTATATCAAAAACTGTGTAATTAGGTATCATGTTTGTTTTTACATACTTTGAACACAACTTTGACATTAATTTCCCCATTGTGTTTTATGTATTGAGCTGTTCCAGGGGCTTCCGCAGCTTCATGAATCTAATGAGAAAAAAAAAATTCAAAGGCAAGTCATTGTAATATGTAAGGATTGAGAGGTTCATGCATATTATTATACTATCATAGTACAGATTAAAGATGTAGTTTAAAATATTATACTCTAAATTGGGACGTACACTGTATGAAATGTTTGTATCACTGCTTGAGCGAACCAACAGTAATCTTGAACGGGCGTTTGAATCTCGTTTTTCTTGGACATACTGATGTAGGAAAGAATTGAGCTGACTTTCTAATGAACTGACACGACTGAAATAAATTTGAACAGAATCATCACAAGTTACATATACATGTATATAATATGATATGCCTGATGGGCATTCAAAAAAAATTGTTGACTATAATAATATCTTGTACCATAAAAAGATTATTACCGATACATTCTATCTCGATCCGGTGAGGGCGTAGGGGCGGGAGTATGCTCTGTAACCGTAATTATTGGATTTGGAAAATTACTTTTCTCAGGTTTTTTCTCCAGTGAGTGGTGTGGCACCCCGATATATCTAAAAATATTGCATGTAATAATGGCAAGTAAGCAAATTGTTAATTTGTACTGACCACACCAAGTTATTTGTAACTACCATGTGCTCAAAATCTACACATATTTTAAAATTTGGAGACATTTATAGATTTTTTGTGAATCCCTTTGTTATAATATATTATACTGTTTTCCATTTGTAAGAGATACAAAAAACAGAAAAATATTTCCTATATCTCCTATATATAAAACTTTAAATTAACAACAAATAATGTTTATCCAGAATTACATGCACTTCAAACAAAAGAAAATATTTATATATATACGTACTACGACTAATCTAAAATCCAAGTAAATACGCAGTTTCTAAACAAGCTCCTATAAATGACGTAAATTTAACGAAAATGTAAAAACACGACAAACAGTACACAGCTGTATTGTAATAATTATGAATGAAATATTTATATATTACTGACTATACACAACATTCATTGCTTTTTCAATATGAAATTCATATTATGAATTCAAACTTTTTCCACAATAATAATTACGAATAATTTACCTAAATCTTGTTAAGTAATGTGTAAAAAATAAAATTTCCAATGATTATTATTATTAACTAATACATAAAACATAAAACTATAGCAAATAGCAAATACATACGACCATATATATATGTACATTCAAGGAGTAAGCATAACTCAACAGTTTAAGCAAAAAAAAAGATCATACAAATACCACATCATTACTTTTAGTCGGGTAAACGTGTAAGTACTTACGAATGATTTTAATTCTTTTGTAGTACATAAAAGAAAGTTAATGGGGTATCTACAATCTATATATATATATCATAATATATAGAAAAATCATAAAGATTATGCTTGATGATGAAAAACATTTGGGAAGTACTTATTTTCTGTACACTAAGTATATATGTGTAAGAAAAAGCTTGTGGATACATTATACAGTCTCTATTATACATAGGATTTTGCATTAGGGGCTATGTGATAAAATAAATACTGTCATTGTAATAATAATATATTCATTTACCATGCTGCAATATAATAATAATAAATGGACGGCGAATGCAATATTTATATATGTATGTAAAAAATCGTTGTTAAGCCCTTAAAATATAAAAAATGGAAGTATTTAACATAATATTTATGAAGATAAAAGATTGATAGCTGTAAAAATATTAAGAAATCACTGATATATTATATAATATAGATTGACATTTCATATGGCTAAATACATTGATAAATAAATGCACCCGTCCAGCCTCTACTACTGCCAACTCATTACGTTCTCAAAATATCGAACAAAATCATATGAGAAACATTTTAACTATAATTTAGTATATATATGAAGTATACTCTAGGAAACATAGAAGTATAAGAAAAAAAAAAGAATATCGTAACTAAATAGACTTTATATTATTAAAATGAAAAAATCAACCAGGCCTACTTTGATATTGATTCGATAATTGATTCCTATATTGTCATTGACAGATTTTTTTTGTTGAAAAAATTCTTTCTATAGATTTCGAACTGAATATAACAGGTATATTTCAATATATTTCTTATTTATGTTTGGTGATTTTTTTTTTATGTCCTGTCTTAATTATAATTTGTTTATATATAATATTATATATCATTATAAGGCAAAGATTTGTGATTGCAGATGTATCCAAATTCTCAAATAACTCACCCCGTGCCATGAACGCCTAAGGGCGCCTCAATCTCATCAAGCATCAAACAGCTATGAAGAAAGGGACAAAAAGTTGACAGAGTATATTTTGACAGTATTCGATTGATAAATACCGAATTTGACCAAATGATTACCCACAACTGCAAACAGTTACCCAAGAAAATGTACTCAAATAGATACCCAGGGCTATCATTTGGTCATCAACGGTAGATAGATAGATAGATGTTTACAAAGAGAGATAGAGTGTGTGATGTGTGACATGTAGTATAATCAAAGTTAAGTATATTATAATATAGAGAGATAGAGATAGCAAAACACACGAGACGATTAGACAATTCACAATACATTCCACAAAAGATTATATACATATATATATATCAGACTTACTCTTATTTGAAATAGTTCATAGTTTAAAAACAATGATATTACGTAATAATAATATTATATATACAGTTAGTATTTGTGACTAACAAATTTATACAAATACAAGTTATAAGTAAAAGTACACTTTGACAATGTTTTCTATTCATTGAATACATTTTAGTTGAAAAGGTTAAAGACTGACAATAAGTGCTACTACGAATATTTCTAACTGGGACTATTATTATTATAAAACCTTATGACTTTCTAATTATACTATAAACAATTTGCTTCAGTGTCAACAAAGTACACAAGTAGTCACAATTCACAATATTTGAGATGTGTAACATAAATGTTTGTATAAAGACCAATCACTAATGATTGGCAACTAATAAAGTAATGTTATTATCAAATTTCAAATATTATTATTATTTCAAAACCTGTACATAAACGGTAGACGCAAATTTTGAACTCACCTTAAACTTGGCATGCTTTTCCCCTTAAACAAATTTGATTCCCCACCACCAAAATAACTTTCACCCATTGTTGTTACTTTCTTTTGATTTTCTTCCATATGATCTAAGGCAGAATGAGGACGTGGAAATTCTTCACCAGTATCTTCCAGTTGATCTTGCTCCTATATA
>JAQGBI010000619.1:0-14205 GCA_034698325.1 Sminthurinus elegans | reverse complement strand
CGACAAAATTCTCTCTCTCTCTTTCTCACTCCCTGTCTCATGTAGGAATCTCATACAACGACCTTATAAACACACACTGAGATAGATAGACAAAAGATACAAAATACTGAGCGTCACTTTTCGCCTTCATCTCATATGATTAAGTATAATATTATACTCTGTTTTTATTTCCTGCCTTTGCTTTTCTTTCTCTTTTATTATTATAATGTGTTATGTGTTATATACACACAGCGTACATATGGACATATTCATATTGTATATAGTAATGTAGATATGTGTGAGTATATTCATGTTTCTTCTATAATAAAATATAATATAAAGTTATTATTATTTAGACTTTTTTTTTATCATTCAAACTTTAACCGTTAAAAATATCTAGAAGATTCATAATAACATGTAAACCCTATGCTAATTCATTCATTCATTCATTCTTCCATTCATTGTTGTACCTTTTATACGGAAATTTGCTGCATTTGTATAATATATATACATGTATGATTTCATACCTTGTGGTACAACCAGTTTTTTGAGAGTCATATAGGGCAATGGGAAAATAATTATTATATTTTTAATTTTTATTATGCATAATATAATATGATGTATTCTGGTATGTACTTACTTTATGCTTTCTTCTAGATCAACTACTTAAATAAATAATCAAATTCATTTTATTTTTATTATATTATATAGAATCTCGTTTCTAAACAACTGAATTAAAAATGGCGGATGAAGCCGGAGATAAGAAGAGAAGAGGGAGACCAGCAAAGGCTCCAGTTGAAAGTGCACCTGCCCCTAAAGCCGAAAAACGCGCACGACCTGCACCTGCCCCTAAAGAGGACTCCGGTGAAGGAGCATCCGCTAGTAAACGTGGACGAGGTAATTAATTAGACAATTGACTGTAATATCCATTAGTGTTATTAGTTGTTGGTGAGTAATATATATTATTATACATTCAATAAATTCATTTCTCCTTTATTTTATTTTTTAGGTCGCCCAAAGGGAAGTGCTAAGAAGAAGGCAGGAAGAGCAAAGGCAGCTAAATCCAGGGGTGGTGGTGGAGGTGGTCGAGGGTAATTAATTAGTTTTTAGTTTTTATTAGCATTTTATAATATATTATTATTATTATAACATACAACAATATACATATAGTATCAAAAAATAATGATTTTACTATAAATTATAATTATTATTTAAATTTTTATATAATATACACACAGTCGTGGCAGACCAAAGAAAGCAGCTGCAGAAGAAAATCCAGCATCAAGTGGAGGAGAAGGTGCTGAAGGTGATGACGAATAAATATGAAGACCTTCTTTCTTCTTTTTTTTTTTAAAGCTAAATAACAAACAAAACAACATTACAACACTTCATAATCTATATAAGATAAGTGTAATAATTAGTGTAAGGAATTTTTTTTTTTTTGAATTGAGTACATCATAACAAACATAAACAAAAAAAAATAAATAATGTGTATTTTAAAAAATATAGTAATACAAAAAAATGCAAATAATAACAATAATAATAACAATGTATTATATAATTCAGTAAGGTATTTTCAAAAAAGAGAGGATTATTCATTTTACATGAAATCTAGTTATTTTTTTTCTTTACTAAAATATGAACATTTCAATAAAAAAAAATTTGTTATTGAATTTTTGATATGGTGTATTAGATATTATCAAAATACAAAAAGGACATTTATTAAAACAAACAAAATGTAACAAATTAATTATTAGAAACGCGTATTTAGTGTTCAAAAACAAAATACATTACTTATACTGTAGTATTATAATAGTTTTATTATGCTAAACAAAACAGATGCATATATAATATATAATTATTATAATATATGTGTAGTCGAAAATAATATTTTGTTATAAAGAAGCGTAGATATTATATATTATTATTATAATATAACATAATATTATATGATGGATTGAAATGATATATTTTTTTTCTTACAAAGTACTTTTAACTGAACTATTTTTCCTATAATATATTATTGTTATTACTGTAAAATACTGGCTTATTTTAATTTTGTTACTATTATTATTACTACTACTACAACGACGATTATATTAGCTAGTTAATTTTGCAACTGAAGAAAGAAGCAAAAAAAAAAAAAACAAAAATGTTAGAACAATATAATATTAAAATTCTTTGAGTTTCAAGACATTTTTTTTTTCCTTACTGTAGTAGTAATAATAATGATGCCATTTGAAATAACTTCATTTATTACTATATTACATTATATAGATACATAATTTTCACTTTACACATACAATATAATATAGAATGCAATTATCAAAATAATAATATTAGACATGACTCATGAGACACGTAAAAGATATGAATCTTATACAACAAAAATGTATTCGACTTCTCTCCCTAGATATATGCTACAATTTGTTGAGTATTTTGTTTTTTTGTTTTTCGAAAAAAAAGGTGACATGAATAATATAGATACTGAGAATAATATTTAAGTTACTATTTATCAATTTGTTGACGTTTATGGTTATGTAATAATATAGAATATACATAGGGTTTTGTTTTAGGAAGTACATATGTACCATGTGTATTTCTTATTCAAATACGTTTTACAAAAAAAATAAAACTGTTTCTATATTATTTTGTATTAACTACATATTAGGGCTTTTTTTTATTTTCAAATTATATTGTATTATGAGACTTCTTATAATTGCTATACGAAAATAAAATAATAATATAAAAAATCATGTCATGATAATAATATTATTATTATTATTATGCATAGAAAAATTATGTATTATTATATAGTTATTATTTGATAATAAAAAAAAAAAGATCTTTTCTTAAAAAAAATCCCATCTGATGTTACCAACGTACTTTTTTTTGTTGCTAAAATTATTATTTAACAAAGTCCCATAATATATAGTATAATATTATATATATCTCTTTGGTTTTTCACAGGTATTGTACTAAATTCTTTTGCTGAGCATAATATAATAATATGGATAGTGATGAATGAATTTGTATATTAGTTTTATTAATGAAAATGTTTTGTTATGAAAAGAAAACGATTTTAAAACACAGTGTATTTTGAGTTGTTTTTTTAATGCAAAAGCATTCTCTTTTTTCAGTTTTTAATAGTTTCCGATAAAATATTTAAGCGTTCATTTCACAAGAAAAAAAAACCCCATCAAAATCCAGATATCAACAACAATATGATGTATATAGTACATAGTATACATATATTATAGTGTTACTAATAAAATAAGCCTTATACAAAGAGCAAAAAGCAGATTTTGAAGAAAACGTTCGAATAAAAACTATAGATAAAATGTTACATTATTTCTTTGTTGTATAATAATAATATATTATTAATAATAAATAAGATGTAACATTTTCATGTGTATCAGCAAATGCATATATATAAGAGTCTAGTATATCATAAAGTATAGGTTTTTTTTTTTTAAATAATATGTATATATATATACACATATATGTAATAATAATAATAATAATAGTATTATATTTGAATACAAAAATCTGGATTTTTTTAAATTAATAAATTTATTTACTTATATATGATAATAATAATAATAATAATTTATAATAGTAAATATATAATATGTATAAACATCCAAATTATTCAAGATGTACTAAAATTAATCTGGATGCTTATGAATTAAAAGTAGTTGACTTGGATTTGGATTTTGTAGAGTTGAAGTAAGCACTGTGTGTGGTTGTTGTGAAGGATTTTGAGATGTAGTATTAGCACCAGAGGTAGTATATCCAGGATTGGTACGAATAAATGTAAAAGGAACCATGGTTGGTTGCATGATACTCGTTGCTGGTTGTAAATAATATCCATACGGAGGATGTTGAGGAGGAGGAAGATTGGCTGGAACTGTTACAAATTGAAGTCCTTGAACTAAATTGGTAGCAGGAACGAGTGGTGTTCCATTTTGACTATAATACGAATTCGGTACTCCTCCCCCTGAAGACATTGATTGAGACTTTCTTCTCAAAATGAATAATTCACATTCATTCTGATGTTTACGCTTCATTTCATCTTCTTCATATTTATGACTATAATATATAATAGAAATAAACCATGTATAAAAGCATCCCATGTATAAAGATTTTTTTGTTTTTTTTTTTGCTTTTCACACATTAAAAAGTCCATTCAAATAATTATACAAATTCCAAATGAATGTGATTAGTATAAGTAAGTAAACATACTATATTATATATCTCTTACCGTTCTAGTAATGACAAGTACTCCTGATCAAGTGAATCCTGAATTTGATACCTATAAGGGTCTACATCTGGATCATCTTCCCTCTAGTTAAATAAAATAAACAAAAACAAAAAATAATATTCATTATTATTCAAACAAAATTATACCTATAATTACATTATACGTTTTCATTTTGCCTCTATACATATTATATCATCATATATTTTTATAGATAATATAATACATATTGAGTACATTATTAAGAAATAATATTATAACACCAACATTTTAGTTAGTATTTTCTTTGTTTTTCACACACACAATTTCTCTCTCTCTGTGTCTCTCTAGTATTATAAAAACAACTACAGATTTACGTACAAACGTTGCACAGAAAACTATATTATATTATACTTATTGATAACATAGGCATAAAAAATAATATCACAACATCATCATAGTAGCATATTTATATAGAATCTAGAATAATAAACAATCAAGATTACTATTATTAAGATTTTAAAATTACTACCATAATAATATATATATGTAAAAATATATAGTGTGTATGATAAAATAATAATAATAGAGGATTTCATGTATATGAATGTATGTATATATATTGTAATATATTATATTTTATGTAGTTTATCACGTAAAAGCATACTATTAATAATTCTCTGCTGGTTTGTTGTTGTTGATTGGGAGCAAATATGGAATTCAAAGCAGTTGGCAAGTCAGAAACACTTTGAGAAGCACTTTGTGAGTCATGACGAACTCGACGAAGTGGAAAATTTGTCACAGGAACGGTATCACTACTCTTTCTGGTTGCAGTCCCTCCACTTCCTCCTCCTCCACCACCCGAGTCATCTGATTTTGTTCCGGTCACCGGATTTGTACTATTAGTGTTTGACTGAACTTGCTCATCGGTGGTTGTTGCCGTGTTGTTGGATGCAATGGAACTAGGTTCTGTATTTTTATTTGACTGCTGTTGTAGTTGTTGCTGAAGTTGGTGTAACTGTAGCTGCTGATTGAAAAAAGGATTGATTGCTGTTATTTTTCTAAGAACACGCTTTTATAACACCAGATCATTTAACGCAAATACGTTCTCTCTATAATATACTATTATATAGGCTCTTTATAATACCAAGTAATTTATGAAAAGTTTTTTTTTTTTTTTTGCGATCTGTCTTATAATTACGTCCCCCACAAATCCTAAATCGAATTTTGAACTATTCCAAAATGATAATATATTATTATATAGTTGAACTACTTTTAGTTTTTATTGTAATATATTATTATGTAAATATACAGTCAGAAAAAACGTCATCATTTAAATCGTCTCTAGTACTCTTTGGCACATTTTTGGTAAAGTAATATTTCATTTCAATATACGTCAAGTTAAGTAAATATAAGCAAACTATTAGAGGAAATTAGAGGTGAAAGCAAAGCATCCCATAAAAAATGTTATATTATTGCATACCTCGATAATCTGTAAAGCTCGCATAACCGAAATTTGGTTACTCGCTTCGCTCGCAAAAATTTTGCCATTTTTTCTTAGAAAATAGGTACCCTTAAGTACAATTTTCTAAGAAAATGGCGCTTGAGTCGGCCATTTTTCTTAGAAAAGGGCACTTAAGGTACCTGTTTTCTAAGAAAAAATCAGCTCGCTAAAAAATATACTACTTTTTGCCAGCCTCGCAAAACCGTCTCGGTTCCGTGGTCGTACAGATTATCGAGGTATGTATTATTGTATAATGGCTACTTGTGTGGCTGTTGGTGCACTATAAAAACTCACTATTCTGATGATCAGACTAGTGACAAAGCAACTAATCGATTAGTTTAAACATTTGGCTTCACAGTTTATAAAATGTGTACAGCATGTCCCAAAATATATTTCAAAGTATTGCAGTGGTGTAATAATAATACATTACAGTCATTACAATTACAGTACATTGCTGATGCTTGCTTGAATGTATTCCAAATAATAGATACAGAAAAAATTCTTCTTACACCATAATAATATTAATATTATATAAAAGCATTGGTACAATAAACTCACCAATTATGTCCTTGTTAGGAGAACAATAAAGATCAATTTACTGATCATTTTATTTATTTATACTTACTTACACAGTATAAATAAATTTTTTATATATTATATATTATACTACAGAACATACTTATTGTGTACAACCGTGTGGTCATTATTTATATATTATGATATGATAATACTTTTCACTTAATACTATTCTGCTTGAAATTCTGTGTATATATTTACAATAAAGTTCATATTGCAATTAATCTACGTGTGGATAATAAAATAACAAAAGCAAAAAAAGAAAGAAAAGAGGACTGTGTAGTTACCAAATTGGCACAATTACAATGTTTGAAACCAGACTAAAACAAACTAATGTTTTACCTTACCATTTATCATAAATCATTCATAGTGATTCGTGTATATTATATTCGTACATCATAGGTCATAGTAGATTATTTTCACATTTATGTATATATATATATATCAAGTCAGTCAATACTATAGTATATTATTATTGCTATTATAAAAAGCCACCAAAATACAATAAAAGTAATGAAAATTTATAACATTATTTATTACTCTTGTTCAAATAGAAACAAGGGGGCAAAACTTACCTGTATTAGACTAGCTGAAAGGGAGGATGAAGGTCTTCCATCCATAGTAAAAATATGATGTTCTGGAGATTTGACTAAACCATAGAATTGTTGATGCGATGGATCTACAACTGACGGCATTCCATTCCCATCTACAAGCATCTATAAATAAATAAATAAATAAAGAACCATTATATATAACAATTAATAATTAATTATATCAAGTATTATTAATTATTAGTAATACTTTGAATTGAATTGAGATGGAAAATGCCATTACAAACATTCAAAATTGGAAATAAGAATGGTCTTACTTGTTGAGGTTGAAGGTACATTGGACCTTGTAGCATATGTTCATTTGGATGTTGAATGGTCACATAACCCGAGTCTAATTGTACAGGATGATTTTGTGCATCTAATTAAGTAAAACAAAGGAATAAGAAAAAAGAGTGAAAAAAAGAAGAACCGTTTACTTATCATTATTATTATTATTATATATAATTTATATGTCATTCAAAGTGAAAATGAAATAAAAATTTACCTGAGATATTTTCATGATGAAAATGACCAACATTTGTTCCATTTTGAATTAAATAGGATTGAACTTGTTCATTTGACAATGGCGTTCCATCCATTGAATGGATAACTGGATGTAAATGACCCATTGGATTCATATGCATACCCATTGCAGCTAGATTTAACATTTGTTGCTGTTGTTGGTGATGATGCTGTTGTTGTTGTTGCTGTTGAATATGTTGCTGTTGTAATTGTTGAAAATCATTTTGTTGTTGATGCTTTCGCCTTTCTTCACGTTCTTGAAGGAGTATAATAATTTGATTCTTTAATAATGTTGCCACCATTTCACTATCCTCATCAACTAATAATCCAGTTTTTGTCATTTCTTGAGCTAAACTTTCCGGACAATCACTTTCAATATCAAATTCAAATTGTATTGCCTCATCCTCTCGACATTTATTACTTCTTTTTTTAGGATCTACAACACGAAGTCGAAACTCTACTTTACTTAAGTCAGACTCTACTGCTTGTTTTTTTGACACAAATTCAATTTTAAGACCAGAATTTTCAACAAGACATTCATGAATCGGAAGTTGGACATTTGAGGATTCATTTGACCTATCCGTTCCAGTGGTAGTACATGACTGTAATTGTTGTTGTTGTAATTGATCTGTACCAACTATGTTTTCTTGAACTTCAGTAAAATTTTCTACAGCATCACAAGGATTTGACTGTGTAGTATCCTAAAAAAAAAAAAAAAAGAGACGAAAAATAATAATAATACATAAAAAAATACTCAAAACTCTTATTTCTTAACCACTATAAACTACTATGAATGAAAATTAGAAATTGACATAACATGACATATTGTTGGTTATTGGTTATAATATATAAGCTTATACACATGAAATTTTTACTTACTTGCTGATGTTGAATATACATTGTTGGATCTTGTAAGTGTGATTCAGTATTAAGTGTTACATAACCCGAGTCCAATTGCAAATCTAAAAAAACATATGATAAAAATTTTAAACAAAAGAAAACGAAATTATATACTGTATATATATATATACACTTTTTCAATATTTATTTCTTTTACTCAAACAATAAAAATATCGAATTACTATAAAAAAGGAATTCTTATAAAGAAACAAATAAATGATGAGTAAATAACTAACCTGCTAAGTTCTCATGAAAATGACCAGCATTTATTGAGGAGGAGGAGGAGTCTTGCACTAACAAATTTTGAATTTGTTCATTTGAGATTGCTTCAGTAGCAGTAATATTGGGATGAACATAAGTATTTGTTGTACTTCCTAGAACCATTTGATTATTATTAGCATTATTTACAATTACTTGCTGCTGATTCAATTGGTTATTTTCATCCACATTATTTTGTTCAACGACTTGACTTTGTTGCAATTGTTGTTGCTGGACTGTTTCCGTAGTTGAAGCTTGTTGTTGTTGATGCTGTTGATGCTTTCGCCTTTCTTCACGATCTCTTAACAGTGAAGTTACTTGAGTTTTTATTAATTTGGCTACAACTTTACTATCTTCTTCAACTAGTAATCCAGTCTTTGTCATTTCTTGAGCTAAACTTTCTGGACAATCACTATCAATATCAAATTCAAATTGAATTGCTTCATCCTCTCGACATTTATTACTCCTCTTTTTAGGATCTACAACACGAAGTCGAAATTCCACTTTTCCAGAATCCGATTCAATAGCTTGTTCTTTAGATACCAACTCAATTTTTAGACCTACAAATACAATACAACATTGTCTCATTTATTTTATTTATTTATTTTTTACAAAATATAATAATGTAAACCATTTAAAAACTATTAGAAAATGACAAATGAGCCAACCTGGATCATCTGCAAAAAATTCGTGATTCACTAGACTTTTCACAGTTGGTCTATCAGCTCTATTGACTTGAATACATTGTTCGATGATTTGCTTGATTTCTTGACACTCCACTTTATCAAAACTTTGGGGTTTTACACCCTAAAATGTAAATAAAAATAAAAAAAATAAAATGAATTGAAAAAAAAAATAAAATTGGAACATATACAAAATACATATTAAATTTATCTGTTGTTGAATATATTAAAATTCAAGTAAAATAACTTAAAGTCTCAGTAAAAAAAAAAAAAGAAAAAAGAAACACATACCGAAGTCACTTTCTTGTAGATTTGTGCTGGACCAGTACATTCAGAATAAGGATACTCTGAGGTGGCCATCTCCAGCATACACATACCAAATGCATAAACGTCTACACTTTCATCATACATTTCTTCATACATTTCCGCTAAAAATACACACATGAAAAAAGTATATTATGTAATTATTTTGTTTGTAAAAAAAGAATGCTAATGATTGATAAATAAATAAAACTAAATTAAATAATGTATTTTATATTTAAAGACAACACTACTTACGTGCCATAAATTCGGGTGTACCAATTATAGATTTAGCAAATGAACGATTTTTTAATGTTGCCAGTCCCAAATCACCTATTTTAAAATTAAAAACAAAATTACAGATTACAACAATAACAACCTGTTTTACACACTTCAATCTAAAAACTAAAATCAGTAAAAAACCATATAATACAAAAGAAAGAGACATACCGATTTTGACAGATCCAGTAGTTCCAGATATAAAAATATTGTCACATTTCAAGTCTCGATGAATAATAGGTGGTGTTCTTGAATGTAGAAAGTATAAACCTTTGAGTATTTTTGAAGACCAAGACTTTAATACTTTTAGATTAACTTTCTTGAAACGTTTCAAGTACCTATAGAAAACAACAGAAAATAAATAAAACACCTTAATATTGATCATATTATATTATGTATGTTATTACAAATTACAAATTATAATATGGAAGATATAACTTAATGGTATGGTAAATGATTCAGGGAAGTAAAAGTACTAAGCATGGTAAAGACGGTGATGTTGTTAAAAGACAAGAAAATATTTCATACCGGCTCAATGTACCACTGTACATTAATTCAGTGACCAGAACAATGTATTTCTTTTTGCCATTAGTAACTTCCCAGTAATCATAGAATCTCACAATATTAGGATGCTGCAAGTTCTACAAAACAAAACAAACAATATATTTTATGATTTATGTAATACGTAAATCTTATTGTTTAAAATATGCTACTATATTGTATTTTTATACCTTGAGCATTTCTGCTTCCTCTCGAAATCGTTGCCGTTCCGTTTTACTTAATTTATTTTCCTGTATATATATATATATATTCAAAAAAGTTAATGAAGTACAAGAGATATGATGTATATATACCAGAAATTTTATTATTACTTTCAAAGTAAAAAAAAAAGAAAGAAGAAGCACATGATATTTATAGGTTTAAAAAATTGTGAAATAAAAAATAATGATACAACAAATGAAAAAAAATAACCTGGAGTTCACACCATGCTACGCTTACACCGGTTTGAGTATCTAAGCCCCTGTATACAGTCTTAAAACTACCTCGACCAATTTCTTCATCGAATTCTAGAAATATTTTAAACATAAATTATGAATTAATTTTTTTGTATTTTATTTTTTATTTCTTTACCTATTAATAAAAAGTTCTAACTAAAAACAACATAATATGATGAATGAAAAGAAATAAATATTAGACTTACTTAAATATCTTCCATCTGGACTTTGATCGACAGCTTCCTCTTCTCCTTCTTCTTTTTCTTCTTGATGTGTATGTGAATTTAAGTTATTACTATTTATTACACTATGATTATTCGTTGTTGCTTTATTATTTGTATTATTATTATTATTATTAGTAGTAGTAGTAGTAGTTTTTGTGACTTTGGACTCGTTTGACTGTTGAGTTTCCATATTATTATCTAACTTAATATCTACAACGTCTTTTAAATGAGAATCATTAGCTACCATTTTGACTGGTAATGACGATAATGAGGACTCAATATCACCACTAGTATTAGTATTATTATTATTTATATTGATACTTCCATTTTCTTCTCTAATAGACGTTAATTCTGGTTGTTGTTGTTGTTGTTGTAGTTTCTCTGTTGGTGGCAAAGATGCGGATGAAGAAGCCGAAGATAGTCTTGTAGTTGTTTTAGTACTTCCAACTTTTAAATTTCCATCTCCTTGAGTAGATAGTGATGATGGTGAACCTAATTTATTTTTACTCGCTTTATTATTATTATTATTATTCTGATTATTATTATCTCCAACACCACCACTAACAACATCAACACCTTTATCACTCTTGATGATACTGTTATTATTATTACTTATTGCTGCTTCTACATTCACATCCACTAGATTTGTGTCTGTATCAACATCACTACTATTACTAATACTACAAACAATATTTCTTTCATTAGATAGTCCATTCTGTTTACTTTTTGAAGTCTTGGGGAGTGTTGTCTTTGATAATGTTGATGGCGATGACAACGACGGTACTTTTAAGTCTTTAGTCTCTATTGAAGATGATATTACTCCTCCTCTTGTATTATTACTACCATTACTAGTTGTTGTTGATGATGTCGTAGACTTTCCTTTCGTTTCTCCAATTATGATATGTCCATTATTATTATTACTACTACAATTATTATTATTATTATTATTATTGACTGATTCAAGAACTTTATCATTTATTGGAGAACTGGCCATATCCTTTTTCAAAGGGGTATTTGAGGAAGAATTTTGGACGACAGTACTACTACTATTATTAAGAATATTTGTATTATTATCACTAGAACGGAAAGTCTTTCGTGGTGATGAGCTTCGTCGATTATGGTGATGATGATGCTGTTGTTGTTGTTGATTATTCCGAGGTGATGATGGGACTATACCGTCGTTTGATCCTCCTCTTTCTAGTGTAGAGTAACTGCGCCGCGGACGCACTGTCCTCGATAATCCTCTGAAAAAAAAAAACAAAACAAAAAAAATGTAATCACTTGCTTATCAATAATAATAAATACCAATAATTAATTAAATATAATCTTTCTCTTTATTCACAATCCTACACAGGAATAGATTGACACTTGATATAAAACTTTTTTTTACCACTGAAAACTATTCCATAAAAGTAGTCTATAATAATCACTGAACTTTTCTAATCAGACTTTCTCCAGACTAGTAAGGGCAAATATTATACTTTGTTCTAAAATAAAATTATATTCAAAAACTGAAAATATCTTTCACGACATCGTCAATATATTATTATAATATATTTAGACTTGGAAAAAGCCGGTATGCAGATGAATGTACGTGAAACGTGAATCTACAAGTTTTATAATACTAATAATTAATAATAATAGTATTATTATAGCTATTGACTTTTGTAAATATATATGTTTATGTGTTCCTAGTCTTTATATATATAGTCTTGAAAAAGACAAATAATACTGTTAAATTTTTTAAAATACCATACAAATTTTTAAATAATAATTTATCGTTATTCCTAAATTTAAATACTACTCCCACCAGAACAAAGAAAGAAAGCAGGGAAAGCTGCGCAAATCAAATAACTAAAAGTATATTTCTGTAAATACCAAAAAAGAAAAAAATATAACTTATACATTTAAAAGTGTAAATAATTTAAAATTAGTAAAACAACAATAAATTTCAATGAGAGAAGAGTTCTGACAATTTGAACTCTACATAAAAAAATATGGACTGTAAAAGCTTTAAATTATAAATTGATGATGCACTGATGAAACATGATACACACCTTTGTAACACGAGAACTTTTTTTTATCAGTTGACTATAAATACTTATAATTAAATGCCAACACAAAGTCCTCATATTATTATAGTCTTTGAAGACAAACTACATATATGTATTATAATAGAATGTAGAACATGATAACTGATATCTTAAAAACAATCAAATTTTAAGATAAAAATTCAAGACACAAGCAAAATCACCACAGTACACAAGCACTGAAAACACACACAACCCTTTTCTTTTCCTACAATTTTTGCCGTATCATCTACATTACTATTTAATATATTATTATATGTTACAAGTTATACGTAATAAGTAATAATAATATATCACTTTTCTTATATAATGCACGTAAACTGTCTGCCTGTATTCCGTCCGTATGTAACCCAAATTCACCCGGGACCCTGCGGAAAAACCGTTTCAGCCAATTCTAAGACTTCAACGTTTTAATCAAAAACTTTTGAATTATTTTGATCCCGCACCCCAGAGTGGGTGGGGTAAAAAAAAACTGAAATTCTGGTTTTGCATGAAAATGACGTAGGAAGGTCCAAAAACATGTTTTTGACCCATATCCGACCCCCCCCACACAAGGGGCCAACTAGGGCAATGTGAGACTCCGATATAAAATGATCCTCCACGGTATACACAGACAGTTTCATTCCGTGCCGATGGCACGGGCCAACCCCCTAGTAAGTAATAATATAAGTAAGTATGTATAAATACGTAGTAGATAGATAGTAGACTTATACCTCTGTCGTAGGCAAGTAGGCACATATTATTGAGTGCTGAGAGTTGTTAGTAGTAGTTATATATATCATTGCCTTGTTTCTTTACATGTAATTCTATATTGTATATATTCTATACAAGTAAATTCCTGTACTGGAAAATTGACAGCATTCCTATAACAGGCTAGCAGTAAATTGCAAATAAATAAACCTCAATCGATCCAGATTGACTGCTGAACGTTGAATGAAAATGTGCATTGTGCATACAATATTATACATATAATGGAAGAGTGAGGAGAGTATATTATATATATATAATATGTAGCACACTTGGAACTTGTTCACTTAATTGTGATTCACAATTAAGTGAACAAGT
>JAQGBI010000618.1:0-14210 GCA_034698325.1 Sminthurinus elegans | reverse complement strand
TATTATCATATCCATTCAATCTATTCATAGGGTAGTCGTTTGTAAAAACCCTAGGAAAAAGTACATTTTTCCTCATCGTTCCTCGTTCCTCATTCCTCAAGTGAGTCAAGATTTATCTACTAAATGTTAAAATTGATCAACTTAATTCAGCAACCACCGTGGTTAGTCAACTAATCCAAGTAATCAGTTAGATTTTACTGTCTATATAGGAAACTGAAATTTCAGTGGAATAACTATCATTAAAAAAAGACTTGCTAATTGATTAGAATAAATAATCAAAGCATCTTGTGAATTCCTTGACAAAACATCATCTCATTTTTACTTGGATTTTGATTAGCAAAGTAGTTAGAAATTAAATTACAAGTTATAACACTTGTACTTTTAAATTTGAGAAAATAATAGATTGAAAAAAAAACAATGAGCGTATCCGTTTCTTTGTTTCAATGGAATATACAACATTTGACGGTTTTTACTGAGAACCAAATAATCTAATTTAAAACTTGCCTTGTTACCAGTTTCATTCACAAATATAATTACAGAGAAAACATGAGAAAAGTGTAGTTCGGCAAACATTGTGTTCATCACATTCAAAGACAATGTATCAATAAATGTTGATTTATATAAATGTTCAATTTTTGCCCTTTTATATTCTGCTACATTTAAAAAAATGGTATCTTCCATTGTCTTCTAGATGCACTTGTTGAATGCACTTTTGGGTCGTTTTACTTTCAAAGGAAATTGGTTAAAGTTGAATTCCCTTTGATTTATGTGTTTCACTTTCCAAAAGATTCGCCTAACCTTCATACAATATGTATAACTGCACGTACTTGCATACACATGCATCCAAACATTCAGCAATAAAAACTAATTAAGGTAAAGATGAAAACCCATGAGCACACGTTTGGTCTGCACTGTATTAAATAAAGTCAACAGTGTTAAAGTAATCGTTATAAATGTCATAATAAAATGATAAAGTGCCTATATCCTATAGTTGTTTAACAATAATATGCTGCATTATTACTCCTACTGCCTTTTGTAAAAATAAAAAGAGCTGAAAGCCTTTAACATTTAATACAGTAATAAAATTAATAACGACATTTTGCTGACAACTTCTTTGTAATTTATGAAGGTAATACTATTTGTTGGTGTAGTGTGAACATTTTTAATTAGTTTTTTTTTCAGTGTCAAACCAGTTGCATACCGATTCTTGTACAAAACAAATATACATTTTTTGTACCACTTAAACAAGCTACACTTACACACGTAGACAAAAATGATGTAAAGCTTGCAAACTTTCAGCCATAGCTATACTCGAAAAGTATATTTTCAGTTGTGTTTTTTTTTCAATTTGATAATTGAGTTGTACAAATTACAAATTAAACTAGGCTTCTTCAAGTTTTGAATAATTGTATACAAACTCTTGTAATACATTTAATATACATGAATATACAATATACATGTTATTTTACTCATCTTCGTAGAAATTCCAAGTTTAATCTCAAATCTCAAATCATTTGAATAACTATGACAGGACAGAGTAGCGCGGATCAGATCAAAGATCAAAGAGCAATGGCTTTGTGCCGTTTTGTTTGTGTAGGAGGTGCATTTAATTGGGAAACTGAAGAAAATTAAAAGTGAAATGATTGTTAGAGAAATGATGATGATTTGTGTTGATAAGTATGATAAAGAGAGACAGTAAAAAAGAGAAGATGACTCTTGTTCTATACTTTTTACTCTTTACAGATCTGTAGGTTGTATATTGCATATTATGTATATATCTTTGTAGAGGTGAGAATTTTTTCTCAAGACAAGTGAAGCAATTATTTTGCTGTGTGCAGTGTGATTGTAATTATGTTTCATGCTCTAAGAGTGAGAAACTCTTTTATAAAAGCGTACAAGTATACCTACGACCTGAGCCTAACATAAGCGGATAAAAGCAGAACAGAGTCAACAAAAATAACGACATATGGACATGAAACGATGCTCATGTGGAACACGAGTATTTAGAATTTAATAAAGTAATAATAAACTTGTATCTTGGATCTCATAACATACATTTGTAAAATCTTTGTTCGTCTTCAAACTTGACAAGTCTATATAATACATATATCAGACTGAAGATTCAACATTACCTTTTATATGAAATTATCCGGCACAATTACACAAATGCGACTTGTTCTTTCGCATTTGGGCAGAAAGTTTATGACTTTATAACGAGGCAGACAGCAGACAGAAGAGACAATAACCTAGGGCAGTTGAGATTAAATATAGGTAAATATTTATTTTGGTCTTCTTCTCCTACTTTTCTACATGTTATAAAAGAATTTATGATAACATGTTTTTTTTTGGCTATACCGACATCATAAAATGGTAAAGCGTGAATAAAACTGAATCCTTCTGCTCTGTCCTATTCTCGCTTCTCATATTATGCACTGCGATGCAACTTAGTCCATGTACCGCTTATTCATTCATTTATATTTTATATTCAATATTCAAAATTCATGTGCAATAGGGAAAGTTGCAAAATTTAATGAATAGTTAGTTGATAGATTTATTAAAATATTAGTGTCCGTTTGAGTGATTAATTTTAAGATGGAATTTTTGAATGAATTCACAGAGAAAAACTAAGCCCAACTTTTAAAACTTTTGTCCTGAAATTTTATACAAAACCAAAAAAGAGGTGGAGAGGTTGAAATTAGTGATTAGTGTGACACATGTGACGATAGAAACGTACATCTTAAAATTGAATGAGATGTGTCAGATTGTACAAAATAAAAATTTGCATACTAAAATGCATAAACTTGAGAGAGAAAAAACACACACACAAGTATGACGAGTCAGCAAGTCTGACAAGACATTAGATATTACTTATTGAAGTATAATCTGCATATTTTATGTATTTTTTATACACCTTGTAAATTGAGAATTCACCAAAAACTTAAATCATGGACGCATGCATTTTTTATGTTAAAGCTATAGTGTTTTCTTTCAAGTAAAATGCAAGGAAAAAAATTCAAAAAATTTCTATAGAAAATACAAACCATTGTTGATCATAAAAAAACCAACCTACCTATGAAAAACTTTATGACTCTCATACTTATGATGAGGTAGAAAAAATAGCAAAACCTTCCTTCCATCTTCTTTCTTTCTTTCTATCTATCTATCTATCTAGTATCTAGTATCTAGACATGCATTTGTCTGCCTGTCTACCCAAAATGCAAAATTAATAACATGACAAGAATTTGCATAGAACAAGATGTTCAATACACATGTAAGGAGTAAGGAGTAAAGAGTACAGAGAGTGCTAGAGAAAAAGAGATGGTTTTTTTTGGTTAAATATTCCTGTGTGGTGATGTTTTCTAGTATCTGGTAACTGGTAACTGGTAACCAGCTAAATGTTGAAAGAATAGAGAAATATACCAAGAACTACTTTGTAAAAATCTGACAGTCAGTCTAGGTGATGTGCCTTATGATAGTATAGAAGAAGAAAAAATAAGATGGAAACCTGTCTTATCATGACAACATTTTCAGATTATATTACATTACGCGCTCCGCAATTTCATCCGTCTAACAAGCAGTCCAAACAAAAAGGAATGAACGACGAGTAAAGAACAACTGAAAAAGAAGAAGAAGAAGAAGAAGACGACGAAGCAGAAAAAATAAAGAAAGTCAAGTACCCAAACAAAATTTTCAAGTGAGATGTGTATATTCACAAGTGATGTCATAGTTAATTTGTTACAGTTCTCCACACACAATGAATTCCACTGTTTTGTCTCATGTTTATTTGTTCTTTGGTGCATATATATATTTGGTGTCTTATAAGAGGCTCCCAGAGTGGTGAATGGAATACGACACTACAACTTCAAGTCAACTTCAAATCATCATAATATACATTACACATTTTATGTATGATGAACAGTAGTGTATTACTAGTTTTCTAGTCTAAAAATCTGTCACAGTCTTTGTCTCTTCTTGCACACAAACATGTAATATCCATACAGTCACCTTGTCGTCTTTGTGGACATGAAATTCTTTTTATTATTTATACACAAGCTGTAAGAACCATACTGTCGTTTCTTCATCATTACTTTAAAAAACTAGGTTTACAAGAATTCCTAAATATCATGTGCTTTGATACATTACTGCAAATAATGTATAAATTAAGCTGCCAACAAACAAAATTCTCTCAATAAAAATTATGGCAAAAAAATATGAGTTATCCGTGAATTCTGTAGAGCTGAAGGAAATGCATAATATGAGTATGATAACTGGTATCAAAATACCACTATCACTTTGTGAGAAGAGAACAAAACCATTGAAAATAGATACAAGATTTATTCACCGAGTTCAATTGTCACTTACTACTCGTCACGTCAATCCTCGAGACAGAATCTTAGATTCTCCTTTTAGGAAATATACTAGTAAAATATAACAAGCAGCAAGCAAGTATGTAAGTTTGTTGGTTACATTTTTCAGTGATACTTTCATTGTACACATGTACATTGTTTCAAGTCTGAGTAGGAGTAGAAGGTGGATAAGAGCAAGAAGACAAAAGAGAAAGAGATGGCTAAGGTATTTTTACAACATATGTATTCCGTATTCAGTGCATATGTAAGTCCATACATGTACAACATACGACAGACGATGTAAGACGGGATAACACAGACTCTTTTTTGATTTCTTTTGATTTCAATGCTCTGACACCTGCCAAAAGCTGGAGTAAAATACTGCTGTTTTAACTGTTTTACTCCTCCTCCTCGTCTTTCTACAGCCAACTTTATTACCTTTCTTGATAAAATACACACTCATTTATATGAACTATTTCCTTTACTTTATTGTGCGTCCTTTCACACAGTACTTGAATTATTTATTTCTTTATATTTTCTATGCTAAATTGTTCCTAATAATTAAAATCCTTTAACATTCCAGAAGCGAAAGAGAGCACAAAAGTTTATATACACAAGTTTCCTGTACTTTGATTTTTGAAGAACCTTTCGTCCGCCTGATACATAAAATTAAATGATATAGAGCGGTCGATTGAGAGAGAAAGAGACAAGTAAAACATTTGGACACATAAACATTTCAATATTCTGCTTGACTCTACAAACAAGAATGAACATTGAACAGTTTCGGGTTAATTGACCACTGTACTGTGTGTACACTTTGTCCGCTGCACACAATACATAATACATAAAATTTAGTTGAGTTACAAACGAGGAGAATACAAAGTAAGAAAAAAAAGGGGGAGAGGATCAGAAAGAAATCTATGGCATAATATATATTTCTTTTATCTGTGCAAATACGCGTATCTGACTTCTGATAACATGAACATGAGCTTGAGAGATTTAACTAAAGACCGTGTAGGTGAGTAAGCAGTTCAAAGGTAGTATGTAGTAGTCGCTTTTCATTCCTTTTAAATCCGTGTTTAATGTATCTCCTGGATAATCCTATTAGGGATTGTGTTTGAAGTGCATCCTCCACCGACGACCGACGATGCAACTGGTGACTGTATCATTTATCTATTCGGCATACGGCCGTACATTTGTTGTTGTTGTAAGATCGGCCGACAAGTCAGAGGATTTGAGATTTGAGATGAGGCCAGCCTTAGAAAAAAATTCCATGTTGGGATGTTTCAACTATGTACATCAGCCAGACTTCTGTTCTTGTTTTTTTTTCACTTTAGAATTTCAATAAAATAATGCGTACTTGATTCCAATACTAAACAAAACAGAAAAAAAGGAAGCAGAGAGAAAGAGACAGAAACAGAGAACAAAAACTGTCTACATCATGCAACCAATTCATTTCATAGACTACAAAAGGAACAAATATCTATAGCATTTAAAAAACAGGCACTGATATTCTTATTCAAATTCAGACTAAAACTTATTATGCTCATCTTGAATCCGTCTTATACAAATATTTAAAGTTTACCAAGAATTTATGTATAACGTATAATCTTAACGTATGACTTGAAATTCATGACGTGAGTACAAAGTGTACTAATACAAAATTTGAATGCACAAATGCACATTATACATCAGACTACAATTCTATACATATGAATGCATAACTGAACATGGAAATCTAAATATCTGATTTCGATTGTACAGCATACAAATATTGTCTGCTGTCTACAGTGAGGCAACCAACTAATTTGACTCTCAACACCCACACAAATCCGCACACACTCCAAGTCACAAAACCTAAAATACAAAAATCTAAACAACCATTATGATAAATTATGTATGAACATGGTTGTTTTAAAAAGTCATTGCTTGTTGTGCATTGTGCGTGTGCGTGGACATTTTCAGAATGTCTGCAAGTATATATGTACAGAATAAAGCAACTTCATGGAAAATAATAAATGAAGAAACACAAAGTAAATACAAACGCACGCATGTATATTCATAACTGCATGTATACAGTGTACAGTGTAGAAACTTATATAACCTCAAACTCACATCCAACAATTAAAACTGCAAGTTTTAAAACATACAGTTTATTGAACTTGAGAAAAATAAGCTTTTGTCATTCGTGAATACCAAAATAATTGAAGAAAACAAGACCAAAATTACACAGCCACAAAATAATAATAATAACTTGCACCTTAATTATAGGAATTTACTTTTAGCATACATAATATGTTATACATAAATCATACTCATTTACACATTGTAAATGAACTAAACCCGTATTTACACGGCTATTACATAGTAAGTTGTATATTATTTTATTATTTTTAATCATTCATTTCAATTTGCATTTTCTCTTACAAAGTGGTTCAATGCATGATTTGATTTTTGAACTAAACTAATAACTCTTGCTAGATTAAAGATTGGTCAAATAAAACCAATCATCATAATGGCACTATAATATTTCAAAAAAGATATGCGGAACGAAATAATGGATGAAAGCAGCATTTTTAATGTTTCGTCTCAAGCTTCAATGGTTCAATATTTTACAAGTGAGATTGCACAATTTTGCTATCAGTACTCACGAAATCAATGTAAAGCAACCTACTCCTGAATTTTTTTTACAATAACGCTTTCTTCTTTGAGTACATCATCAGAATATTGAGCAGATCTGCCATATTGAGTACATACACAGTACACATGTAGTAAGTTGTAGACAGTGCTCAGTGCTCACAGTATACATTGGGGACTTTAGACAATTCGTAGTAGTAAAATGCTCTTAGACAAATCAGACAGAGAAGAAAAATGACCATGTACATAAATTCTGTAGTTCTAATCAAGATATAAAATCCCGATTTGTACTACCCTAAAAGTCTTGTGGACTGTGGGCGTTTTACTGTCTATACTGCATCAGTTCCGCTTACACGTTTTTTTTTCTTGATAAACAGTGATAAAATAATATTATGATGTTTTCATTTTTCATATTGCATAAGTCCGTGCTTTTCTCTTATATATATGCACAACTATAGATACATCGTACATCATAACTTGTACGTTGTTGTGATGTCTGTGACACGCGAAATGCACAACTATAAACTATATTGCACATAGGTAAAAGACATGCACATTATGAAGTGTGTAATTTCAAAAAGAAACATTTTAAGAGTTTGTTGTTGATTCATTTGACTCTGTCTCTTTTTTTTCTTCTTTCCTTGTCCTCTCCCTCTCCCTTTCTTCTATTACACAAATCCACGTGAAAATCAGAGACCAAGTGCCAAAAAATGTTGAGTCGTTCATTTTTCTGTCAAACAACATCACGTACATCATCATACATCGCACATGGTTATGGTATTGGACACGTATTAGATATTAGATACAACATACAACCCTCCTCATTACTGTACATGGTACAATAAAAAATATTACATCAGACTGTGAATAAAAAAAACAATGCAAACCATATAATATGTTAATAATAATATTATATACAATTGCTCATTATTATTATTATTATTATTATTATTAGGAGTGAAGAGTGAAACAATCCTACGATCCTACAAGAAAAATGATGTCTCTGCCTATGGAAAATTAGCTGTCGCTCTAAATAAATACAATTTAATTCTTCAAATACACAAGTAAGTAATAGTAATAACTCAAGCACGAAATGTAATATATATACATTAAATCTTTCCGTTTGAGGAATGTGAAATGTGAAGCACACGTTGGGAATTAAAAGGAGATTTGTATATTGACAACCGACGTGACATGACAATGACAGACCGTGTGGTGAATGGTGAAAGAGTGTGAGCGAGTGATTTATATATATTTTGCGAATAATAAACTAGTTGGATGCATGTATCTTTTTATTGAGACAAAATAAGTTGTGAAAGGAAATTATGCTCAACATCTGTACTTATAATATATATCCATAATCCATATCTATTATCTATAGCTGATATAACTTACACGTAGCTAAAGAAGATAGCGTAAGGAGAAAAATCAAAAATCAAAACTCAAAACCAATCCATTCCACCTACAGCTATGATAATAGACAGTCAATTCTTGTTCACTAATTGAACGCCAGAAATAGTCCACTCTCATCAACATGGTCCATAATATATTATGTGCATGGGGCATGGGGTAATATTACATGGTATGATAGAAACCATGATGAGAGAGAGAGAGAGAGAAAGAGAGACAGAAAAAAATGATTCAAAAGTGCTTCTGTCATTTTTGATTTACCTTTTTGCTAGTGGTTTAACTAATACTATTTGATATTTGATGAAACGTGTACAGAGGATAACAACTAACAACATAGGAACCGAGGAAGGGAATATTTAGTATTTAGCGAGAGACAGCAGACTGAAAGAGAGAAAGAAAGAAGAAAAGAGTAATGCGTGTGTGGGGGTATTTTTCTTATGGTATTTGACTACTACCTATACTTTTTCTTCCTCTCTACTACTTAAGCTGGCTACTTAGTACTAAAGTCATTCATCACCTTCTTCTATGACTCGTACACAATGCACATTTGCATTTGCTTCATGCAGCGAGTTTGAACGGAGAATCCACACACCCTTTTGTCAAGCACATCTCATTTTGACACATTACTCTCATAATAATATATTCTCTATATCTCCACGGTACATAAAGTATGTAGTGTGTAGTATTCATAACTTTTAACAAGAGAAGAACCAAGAAGAGGAAGATGAAGAATATCCTCTCGTTTGGAGAATGTGTAAAAACAACACTTTTCCTATACTTCCACTGTGTACGTACATTAAAATAGGTAGATAATAATAATAATAATATTAACACATAATATTCTATGCCAAATTACTAATAATAAAAGAAAATGAACAATGCAGATGCGTATACATGGATATTTAAATACTAAATATTATGTATCATGCAGTCATTATGTATGTTTATTGCATATTGCAAAAAAAAACAAAATCAGAAGGAAGAAGTAGAGAAAGATAAAGAAGGTTGAACTTTTGATCAACACACTGCTGTTTAAGAATACAATTTGAACATTAAGTATTTACATAATATGTAGTTCCCATACCACTTAATTTTCTTACTGTGTACTCCGTACTTCTGTAATACACTATTTAGACATGGCTTGTCTTTGTGAGTATAGGTATCTAATATGTTTATTGATGTATATAGCTGTCTCTTTCCTCCTGTGTGTAATGTATAAATAATAGTAGTAATAGAAGTGGTAGTAATTTGGATGCTGATGATGTTTTTTGTGGCTGGTGGGCAGGCTCTTGAGCTATTAACCGAACGACAACAATCCTATTCAATTCTTAAACTCATCATCACCACACATAGTAAGATAAAAAGTATATACATAATATAAATTATTATTGTTTTCTACATTAAATAAATTACTTATTACACACATATGAATGACTTATCTAAATCATTCACAGATACACATTAAGACAGATTCAGATAGTGAGAGTTTTATTATCTCTCCCACAGGCATGAAAATCTTCATAAGTGAATCTTTTATCAGTGAATTTTTTCACTGAATTTTGATGTAATTATCTTGGGCTGCAAATTATATGGATATCATTCACATTTTCATATCACTGTAAATGTGCATAGTACACAGTGGATAGAAGAAGAAATGGGTAATGTGGAAAAATTTGATCAACAAAAAATCAACTTTTACATCATTTTTCTTTTTCAAGAGCACCAGAACAAAAGTACAGTCATCATAAGGATGATCAAAAGTAATTCATAATTCATGATTCATGTCTTTCCATGTATTACTCACCCGCAATGTATAACAAACTTTGTAGACTATTACACATGAAAAAGTCAAAAAATGATAAATACTTTTTTTTCAACAGAGGAAATTAAACATGGATAATGGATAATAAAGCCGAATAAAGTTTAATAATAATAATAATAATAATAATAATAATAATAATAATAATAATAATAATAATAATAATAATAAATAATAATAATAATAATGACATTATGAAAACAAAATGAGCACAGGAGTCCGAATAAATTCAAAATTCAAAATGCATTCAGCATAACTACTTCATTGTCATCCTGGCTTTTGCTTTTTCCTTCATGCATCATGCAGTTTGATGACGATGGGGTGATCACTCAAGCATCAGAGACCAGAGCAAAAAAAAAGAATCTCTTCAATGTTGAATGTCTAATAAAAACTTATCGTATAGTCATTCTACTTGAAACACAAAATGAAGTATAATGTGTACTTGACAGACGTGAGAAGTACCAGGTTCATTTCTCTTTCTATATAAACGATAGGGAAAGGGTTTTTTTAAAGATTTTCAGAAACAGTAAAATTCAAGATACTATTTCAAGAAACAATGTTTCAGAATTACATCTAATCATTTAATGAAATTTGGCATCATCCTAATGTTTTTGAACATTGAAACATGAAACATCGAACATGCGACAGAGGATAATTTCTGATACAATTACAGGTGCCTTTGTGGATTTTTAATGCAAAATCCATTGAAATGTAGTACAAGAATAAAACTGTAAACAAAATAATACACAATCAGTACAGTTTTGTACATGTATTATCATGTATGACATACTGTGTGTGTGGAGCACAGGGCTTTTATTCAAAACTCTGAAACTCTGATTTGGAGCTTCAATATTGCATGTGTGAACTTATAATACGATACAAACTTTTATGGTATCACATTCGCTCACTACTTGCTTGCGTTTACTCTTGTTGTTCACGTTGTTTGTAAATAGTAAATACATGTGTAATGTCTATGTTCACTTTCCTATAATCCCCTAAAAATAATGTGCGCTTCGACTCCCTGCTCAAAGTCATGTCAGTGACAGTAATTGAATTCATTTTCGTAATTGAATTGAATTGCGGATAATTAGACAAGAGATATCAATAAGAGCGCATACATGTACAATGTACATATTATATAATACATTATGCATTCATGTTTGCATGCTCACATCAGTATTTTATCTACTCCATTTAATATCAAAATGTTGCTCAGCTCAAAATAATAATTAATAATTATTTGAGTGGATAAGAAAGAGGAAAATGTCAGTATTTATTATTTATTTTTATATTATTAAATGCATAATGCATATTACATGTAGGTTCTGATTACTGACATTGGAATTCCACAACACAATCAACATTAGTTTATGAAAAAAAAACGTATAAATAAAGCCATTGCTACACAGATATATACAAAATACAACATGCATGAGGCAACTGGACGTCAGGCTGTCGAAGAATTTTGTAAACAAAAAAAAGTAACGCAAAAAATCAATTCATAATTCATACGATCTCATTTCTACCACGCTTGACTGCAAATACGAAAAAAATAACCTGTATCTGTATTGTGTATAGAGAAATATATTATAAGCTATAGAGCAAAGGAGTTATTGGGAATGGATTGGAAAATTGAATATTGATATTGATAAGGGAGACAAGCGTGGTTGGATCTGAATTTTGAAATTGGTTTTTTCTTGTTCTTCATCTTCCTTCGTCTTCACAATCATAGTTAGTTGCCTGGAACGTTTTTTTTGTTCTCCATGCATATTATATAAATATATTATAGATGCATGTGTTTCTATCTATAAATTTTAATCTCAAATCTCTTGACTCCCGAGGAGGGAGCTATTGGGAAATGAAAATGAACTAAATCAGATTGCATGAGCACGCTCTTCAAAGAAAAAAAAATCAACTTTAAGGGTACACACAAGTTGCTGGTGCCTACCAAATTTATGTTACACATATCATCATCATTTTATGCGTACTAGTGTTCCAGGTTAGAATTCAGTCAGTCAAGCAGGCAGTTATGAGTCAAGTCAGCCTTGAGACAAGGAACATCTCATTTTCCAGAATGAAGTGCAATTATAGTGCTTTTCACCCGTGCTTTTCTCAGTATGTTCATTCTGACTCATAAAATGTTTCAAAAAATTGCTCTCTCTTTCATTCTCTCTTTCTGACTCATACACACACACACACACACTCTCTCTCCCTCCTCATATTCCTCGGGATTCGTGTGACCATTGAAAAATATTAAGAAGGTATACCATACATGCACTTTATAAACATGTTACAAAACTATTTACTAAACGATAAAGAGGAACGTCTTTACATATTCGTGTGTATGGAAACGAGGAATATAGTTTAGAGAGTGATACAATAAGGAAAGTTGCATCCCATATCTATTGCACTGGAACATTTAATATTTAATGAGGTTACGTAAGGTAACAGAAAGTGTACACTTATGATCATACAACCCTTTGTTGTATGTCATGTTGTATGTTGTTTTTGTTGTTGTTGTTTTTGTATAGTGCTTGTATAGTGGAGTACTGAAAAATACAAAATAGTGTTGTCCTAAAAGTTATGTTCCATTACTTTATGTAACGAGTACATGGTAAAAAGGAACCGGCATGAATAGATATATACAAGTCGCAAGTAAGGTAAGAGAGTATGAAAGGGATGCGGAGGAGAATGTAAGACAGAGAACTGAACTGAACAGAACACACCCTCCTGATACATTCCTTGGTTAAAGGGGTGCATAAGCTTATGCACATTTTATTTTTCAAAGTGTACAAGTACCAAGTACACACACACACATCTTTACAAGATACTATACATACATGCAGGATCCAGGATCCATAGGAATACAGATACTTTTTTTATACATATACATAGAGTTGTACACAATCCAGTCCACAATCCGTGTGTACACGTAAAAACAAGGAATGAAGAACCTTAGATTATAATCGCTTGATTCCTTTTGTCTTTACAGAATAGTTCTATTTGTATGGAACTATGAAAAGAACCAAAGTCAAGTCTAAATCCAAAAGGCCGAAGCCGAACAAGATGAGGAAGAAAAAAAAATTAAACAAGCCTCTCTCTCTCTCTCTATGTACATACATTATACATATGTGCATTTTAGAGTCTCAAGTCAGTCTAAAGGGCCTTAAGGGAACAAATTCATCGTGAAAAAGGTTGGCGACCACCACTAAGTCCAAGTCAAAAAAACCAAACCAAATCTAAATCTGAGCTAGTGCAATAAAGTACTTTTCAATGTTGTACTCTTCATAATGTAACCAAAACATTTACACACAATATACATGCCATTGAGGCTCTTGTTCCTCTTAAGTTTCTTTCTTTACCTTGGGTGGAGCCTTTAGTAAGACAGACACAGAGTGAGAGAGTGAGAGAAGAATCATTCTCCATAGTTTAAACTTATCCAGCCAGCTCTCTTTCTCTTTATGTATATACCTATTTCAAAACCCGGGTCATGAATCTCAATCAAAAGCTTTTTCTCTTAATCTCTCACATGCACAAACACACATAGGCACATAAATATACGCAAATGTATATATGTGAGACGCACGCATATGAGAAACCAATAATAATAATAATATTATTATTATTATATAAATGGACTCCATACAAAGCTTACTCTCTCCAGTTCTCCACATGAACCATTTCATGCAAAGATTTCAATCCGTATTATCCATGATCCATGCTATATCCGTCTTAAACTATTCCATTGTATTTCACGGTATGGCATAGTACGTAATACTACGTAAATGTATATATATAGTCCTACAGCATGTATTTTTCATTAACATCATAAAATCGGAATACCATCAACCACCTCATCACTGACGAATAACCATGCCGAAAGGGGACTGAACAAATCTCCAAAGGAAAAAAAAACAGTCTTTGACAAGCGATTAGAATAAATTACCACTCATTCTCAGCTTATACCATTAACTTTTAGATCTTTTATAATAATAATA